>PITA01013554.1:0-57096 GCA_004023965.1 Spilogale gracilis | reverse complement strand
TCATAGGGTAGCTCTATCTTTAATTTTTTAAGGAATCTCCACACTGTTTTCCAAAGCGGCTGCACCAGTTTACATTCCCACCAACAGTGTAAGAGGGTTCCCCTTTCTCCGCAGCCTCTCCAACACTTGTTGTTTTCTGTCTTGTTAATTTTGGCCATTCTGACTGGTGTAAGGTGGTGTCTTAGAGTGGTTTTGATTTAAATTTCCCTGATAGCTAGTGACGCTGAACATTTTTTCATGTGTCTGTTGGCCGTTTGTATATCTTCTTCGGAGAAGTGCCTCTTCATGTTTCTTGCCCATTTTTTGATGTGTTCATCTTCTTTTTGGGTGTTGAGTTTGTAGCTCAGCATATTTTTGATGGTCATTCATGCTGTTGTGATATTAATAGTTCATTCTTATTTTAATAGTAGAGTATTCTACTCTACTATATTTATATATTTATGTATAGTCTTCCATGATAGTTATTTGGCTTGTTCCCAGTTTTGAGCTATTATGAATAAAGCTACCATGAACCTTCTTGTACTTGTTTTTTTTCTGGTGGATATCTGTACTCACTTTTTCTGGGTACATAGCTATGAATGGAATTTCTGGGTTATAAGGTAGATTAACCTATATTTTGTCAGGTTATTCCAAACTCATGCTTCAAAATTGCTGAGTTATGTCTAGCCATTCTCATAGGATGCATTGTTAGAAATCATTTTATTTTTACAAATAAGCCAAGAACCTAAAGGTATCATAACATATGTATGATGTCTGCATGTAAATAGAATTCAAAAATTTTTTTAAAAGCACCTACTCAGAAGAGATGTGATTTAAAATAAGGCGGTTAGGGCATCTGGGTGGCTCAGAGGGTTAAGTCTCTGCCTTTCAGCTCGAGTCATGATCTCATGGTCCTGGGATCGAGAGTCCCACATCAGGCTCTCTACTCAGTGGGTAGCCTGCTTCCCCCCTCTTTCTCTGCTTGCCTTTCTGCCTATTTGTGATCTCTCTCTGTCAAATAAATAAAATCTTAAAAAAATAAAATAAGGCAGTTATAGGGGAGTTTGATTTTTCAAAACAGAATGCTGCACTAAAGACAATTTTACTTCTCTCTGTATTACATTTGGCTTTGCAGCACTTTCTGCTCTACTCATCTTACAACACACCTTCTTATCTTGTGAACTTTCTGTATCACTGGATATCATTCTCAGCATGAGGAAGCACAGCATGAGTTCATGATTTCACCAAAACAGTGATTTTCCCTTCCCTGTTTCTGAGGACAGAGGCTGATAGGTGCTCTGGCTTTTGGAAAAGGGAGGTTGCTTTTACATCAGGCAGTTTGAATGGGCCTCTGAGAAGTCTCAGAGCATAAGTCATGGGCAACATATGAGCAGCTGGTCACAGACACATTTTAGTCACAAGACAGCAAGTTAATGTGGTTCTCCATCCAGGTGATGTGAGGTACTCCTTCAAAGGGTCTCCTCTGGACTATGAATTGACTCCCAAGCATTGGCCATCCCACCAGAGATTTCCCCAGACTCTTACTGCTAATTCTGCTTCTTTCCATAGGCCTCCCAGGTCTGGCTCCACAACCACCCCCTCCCCTGCTTCCCCACATACATCCTCTACTTTATAATTCTTCTGTTGTAAAAGAAACTCTAGGGTACCTGGGTGGCTCAGAGGGTTAAGCCTCTGCCTTCGGCTCAGGTCATGATCTCAGGGTCCTGGGATTGAGTCCCATCAGGTTCTCTGCTCGGTGGGGAGCCTGCTTCCCCCTCTTTCTCTGCCTGCCCCTCTGCCTATTTGTGATCTCTCTCTCTGTCAAATAAATAAATAAAATCTTAAAAAAAAAGAAACTCTAGGTCTTACTTCCTGCAACCTTCCCTTCTGATTCTTTGGCAACATTCAGAAGTCAAAAAATACACATTGCTGATTCTTTTCAAGGAAGAGAGTGTTTGGTGCAGAGGAGAAGAAAAGCAGAAATATTGTTATTTCAATTATGTCATGTATTAGAGTTCTCCTGAGGAAAAGTATATATATGGTTAATTATAAGGAATTAGTTTGTACAGTTATGGAGGCTGGCGAGTCCAAAATCTGCAGGGTGGGCTGTTGGGCTGGAGCTCCAGGAGAGCACATGGCACAGTTTCAGTGCGAAGGCAGTCTGTTGGACAACCAGCAATACAATTTTCTGCATTGTTCTTGCTTAAAGAAGATAGAGTTTTTGTTCCATTTAAGTATTTAACTGATTGGATGAGGCTTACCCACATTATGGAGGGCAATCTGATTTAATAAAAATTTACTGACTTAGATGTTAAACTCATCCAAAACATACTTTGAGTTGACAACAAAATTAACCATCAGATGTCATTGCATTCATGACCTCCAGGAACACACTGTAGCTAAACTGGCTCTATCAATGCCTCACTAGTGCAAACTTTCTCATTTTAGGGGAAAGATCACACTGTGGGCTGAGATGATTTGAATTTGAACCCCCGGGATCCTTGGTAGTTGTATCATTTGGAAAGATCTTTTTTTTTTTTTTTTTTTTTTTTTTGGAAGAGCAGTGGTTCTCAACTGTGGCAATTTGTCCTTCCTTCTACTTCCCCAGGAAATGTTTCATAATGTCTGAAAATATTTTTGCTTATTACAATCCTAGTGGGAGTGGAAGGAGTTGCACCTGCAGCTGGTGAGTAGAGGCTGAGGATGCTGCTAAACATCGCACATGCACAGAACAGGTTCCCAACAACAAAGAATCATCTGACCCTAAATATCAGTAGTGCTAAGGTTGTGAGGCAAGATGATCAAGCTAGGATAGAATAAAGTTGGAGAAGACTGGAAAATGGAAAAGTTAGAAGATAAAATAACCAATAAAATGGCACTTAAATTTAAAAAGAAAACGTGAGAACACCTGATCTGTGGGGTTTTTTTCCCCCCAATTTTTTAAAAAAAGAATTTATTTATTTTTTTGACAGAGAGAGAGATCACAAGTAGGCAGAGAGGCAGGCAGAGAGAGAGGAGGAAGCAGGCTCCCTGCTGAGCAGAGATTCTGATATGGGCCTTGATCCCAGGACCCTGAGATCATGACCTGAGCCAAAGGCAGAGGCTTTAACCCACTGAGCCACCCAGGCATCCATTCCCCAATTTCTAAATAGAATGTTAGGTAGGTAATACTATAAATTGAAAAAAGCATTATTAGAAATTAAGCTATTATTGGGAGAAAAGAGAGAGGAGCCCAGGTTACTAAGAACATAAGCAAACACATTAGGTATTTTATTAAATTTCTGCTTCATGTCATCAGTCCATAGGACGCTACTAAGGTTTGATGCCCTAGGGTGGCATGGTGAAGATGACATCACCGTAAGCAAGCATCATGGGTCAAAAGAGGGGGGTAAACTGTGGTTAAGAAACCTAAGAGAATATTTTATAAAAATATGTAAAAGGATAACTACAGTATGACTTACCAAATGCTTTAAAGTAATAGATTACTATTTTGTTAGTTCATAATTTATTCTGGCAGTCTGTTTAACCATATGCACAGTCTCCTGAATATGATTTAAATGTTAAATCCTAATTATGAAACTCTAATTCAAAACAATTTTAAGCAAGGCTGTTGAGAATTAATGTGAATGCAAATCATGAAGTCACTCTCATTAGGAAAATGCACACTAATTTTAATTTTGGACAGGTGTAAGCTTCTCTGAACTAATAACAAGTAGACCTAAATTAAAAATAAAAATGGTCAAAACTTTAACAAGATTATATTCTGCCAATTTAAGTTTTCCAGGAATATGCAAAAGCTACCCAATTTTTCTTTCTTCATTCTTTAAAATATTTTAATTTTAATTTTTTAAAAGATTTTATTCATTCATTTTGAGAGACAGAGAAAGATAGAGAGAGAGAGAGAGAGGAGGGGCAGAAGTAGAGGGAAAGGGACAAGCAGGCTCCATGTTATGTGGAACTTAACATGGGGCTCCATCCCCTCACACTGAGATCATGACCCAAGCCAAAATCAAGAGTTAGATGGCCAACTGACTGCACCATCCATGAGCCCCTAAAGATTTTTATTTTTAAGTAATCTCTACACCTAAGTGGGGCTAGAATTTATAATCCTGAGGTCAAGAATCACATGTTTTACTGACTAAGCCAGGCAGGTGCCCCTACCTAATCTCTTTATAAATGATTCTGAGATAATTTAAAAATATATAGATTATCGAGAGCCTTCTAAACTTTTAGGACTGATTTTGTTGGCTTTGTTAGCTTTTGCTTTGTTTCAATAGGTTTCCTTTGTACATGCACAGTTATTGTAGTCAACTAACTCAGTGTGCTGTGAGGGTCACCGCACAGGCCCTTTTGTTTAAAATAATCAGCCTCTGGAGAAAAAGGAAGACAATTATTTCTATCGACTAAGTCAAAAAGGAAAACGAATATATCCAAACAAATGTGAAATTCTTCTCAGTTGGCATATACAGTGAATTTGGCTAATAATAACCTCTTGAGTTTTCTGTCAAGCACATCAATGTTTCTCTTTATCCAATATAGTTAATATTATAACATTGTTGAATCATCCATTCATTAGTCATCCACCTACCATTTATTGAAACCTTAAATTTGTGTTTAGTCATGGCACTCTGAATGCCTGTAGTCTAGTGGGAGAGATTCACATTACAAGGTACAAGGATAGCTTTCATTCTATGAGATAGGTATTAGTGATGGAGAACTGAAAGATATGCCCTTGGACAGGTAGCCTGGGGCAAGAAGAGCATGCTCATGAATCCCTAAGGACATTGGGATTTAGTTTGAGAGATGAGTGTTGCTTTGTCAGAGTGGCAGCAGGGTGGCTTTTCTGGATATATTGGAAAGGTAGAGCTAACAGCCTTGTGGGATAGAATTAAAAGAGAATGGCTAAGAATGATTTTGAAATTTTAGCAAAAACTAAGTTGGAGTTGTTATATACTGAGATTGAGAAGATTGGAGAAGTAGTTTGGGAAGGGAATGCATTAGGTTTTGCACATGATGTGTGACATAACACATTTTCTAGTGGAGATTGGAAAAAGTACTTGGGATAAAATAAGCTTGGAATTCAGGACAATAATCTGCATTGGGAATTTACACTTGGAAATCTCAAAAACATATATGGTATTTAATGCCATAAAATGGGATAATTCCCTAATGAGTAAATGCAGAGAGCCAAGAGGAGAGATGAGCTCTTTGGCAAAGTGGTGTGTAGAGGCTGAGTAAATGAAGAGGGATTAGCAAAGAAGACTGAGAAGGAGGACTATAAGGGTAGGAAGAGAATCTCAAGAGGGTGAGCTACCCAGGACTCCACGTGAGGACAGTATTGTGAGGAGGGAACGATGGACTGGGTCAGAGGCACCTGGCAGGTTTACTAATATGAAGACTGAAAATTAATCACTGAGCCTGGCAATGTGGATGTCACTGTAACCTTGTCAAGAGTACCTTTGATTGGAGGGTTGGGAGAAAAACCTGACTGAAGTAGGTTCAGGAGAGAAGAGAAGGTGAAAAAAATGGAGAAAGCACATATAACCAGCTCTTTGAAGATATTTTCTGAAGAATGAGCAGAGAAATGGGGCAGTAGCTAGAAGGCTGGCAGTAGCTAGAGAAAGAAGTGGGGGTTGAGCTTTCTTTTTTTAGTAAAGAATGGAGGTATTTTCACATGTTTATATGCTGGTGGGAACACTGCAGCAGAGAGAGGGGGGAAAATGATGCAGAAGCAGGAGGGGCCATTCTAGAGAGAAGTCCTCGAGAAGACGGGATTTATTGCACAGTTGGAGAAAGTGGCCTCATCAGGAGCAAAAATAGTTCACCTGCTAGAACATGAGCAGAAGTAAAGTGATGGGTGTGTGTAGCCTGGCTGGCAGACTGGGTAGTGGGAACATGTTTTTTCCTCTATAAGGGCAAGCATATGGAGCAGAATCCTTTCCTTCCACCTTGGTGGATTGTAATTGTATATATTTCTTGTATTTTCCTGGAAGCCCAAAATGTTCTCAAGCCTGGCTGCATTTTAGAATCCCATGGAGAGCTTTTGAAGAAATACAAATTCCTAGCTCCCCCTCCCCTGACCACCCTGGAGTTAATCAGTCTGGATACCAATATTAAAAAAAAAAAAAAAAATCTCTGACTCAATGACAACCACTGGCCTAGATTGTATAATGCTTCTTACCTGTAATGAATGCCTGCAAAATTAAGTGATTTTCTGTGGTATCAGCACTGGAGAAACAGGACTCCAGTGCTACAGACTGAGTTCTCAAGGAAGCAGACCCTGGCACCCAGGTCAGTGTGCATCATGCCCCCTGTGGGAGGAGAGGGTGCAGGATTGAGCTGTGTGGAAATCAAGCTGCAAAGCAGCCCCATGATGAGCTCTGCAGACCCCGTGGAGAGACCTGGAGCTCAAATGCTCTGTCGGTGATGTCCTGCATTGGAATGAAATGATCAGGCCTGCAGAGATCCATCCATCATTTGCTACGGATCTCCCTGGGAAGGGTTGGACCTGCTCTCTGCAGCTGGGGCTGACGGTGAAGCACTGGCAGCTAAAAAGCTCCCCCGGGACTGGGAACTCTGGGGACAGAATCACAGGGTCCTCCACATATGCTAGCGCCACAAGTCTACATATCTGGCTCTGCTCTATGAGACAGGCCGGCTGAAGACATGACTGTCCCCCAAAAGTCCCAGGAGGCTCATCCAGAATGAGTCTTTCTGAGGAACATGGTTAGCTTTTTTATAATTTTTCTTAAATTTTTGCTACACATAAACATGGTTCACAAATCAACATTCTTCTACAATTGCAGCTGAAGAACTATTCATTGGTCAGTACTAGGTCACTGGCTATGCTCAGCTCCACTTCCCGTGGTGTGTTCTCTGGTAACAGAAGTAGTGAAATTGTGGGGAAATTTTAGATGATTTTTTTCTTCCTGTCAGTTAATTTACATTTTAAATGTGTAACAATTTAAAAGTATAAAAACAACCAGGAAGAGGGATCAGTGCTCAAAAACAGGATGCTTGAAATCACTGGCAGTGTTTATGGTAATGAGGAAAGTGGAGAAGCACCTGGTATCAGGGAAGCCTGTTTCGTCCCTGAGGTGCCGGCAAGGGCAGCAAAGAAGAGAGCACTGCTCAGACCACAACTAAAAAAGGTATCGAGAAACCAAGTGAAATGAGATATTAAGAGGGAGAGATATACTTAGATGTTTATTTAAAATTTGGAGCTTGTGATTGAGGAAATGCAAATGTCTAAAATACGGTGTCTCTTGTAGCCATTACTGTTATAATGATATTTTAAAAAATACACATTTTGAAGGAAAAAAATTCACAAGAAGTCTTGTGGCTAAATAGAGCCATCATAGCTAGAAGCCATGTAATGAAAGCATAATCCCCATGCAAATGAAGACTTGCTTGATGGTTCCCCTTGGGCTTAAATAAACTGAGGGCCCCTACCTCATTGCTATGAAGCATTGACAGGCTTCCTTTGAAGGCCTCTGCCATCTTTAGGAAAGGAGAAAGAGGGAAGAAAAGCCCTTAGGGAAAGGTATACTAACCAATTGACTGATATTTACTTGAAAGAGACTGTGGGTTTTTTTTGCTTTGTTTTTTTTTTTAAGATTTTATTTATTTATTTGACAGAGAGAAACACAGCAAGAGAGGGAACACAAGCAGGAGGGAGTGAGAGAGGGAGAAGCAGGCTTCCTGCCAAGCAGGGAGCTGGATGTGGGACTCGATCCCGGGTCTCCGGGATCATGACCTGAGCAGAAGGCAGTCGCTTAACCAACTGAGCCACCCAGGCGCCCCACCTGGCAAATTTAAATGCAGCCTCCTCCTCCTTTCATCAGTGGGTCTCGTAAATACAATCTGTCATTCAATTTGTAATTCTTATGGAAATTAAGACTACCCTATTTTACTTTTCTGTGTATATAGTATATTAATTTTTTCATGTTGCAAATATATTATTTATTTTACTGAAAAGAGAATGATTCTCAAAGCGAGTTTAAATATTTAGCATATATTTTTATGTGATGAAAATTACAATATTTATGATAAAATAAAGAACATCATCTGCCATTTTTATCCTTGAAAAATGATTGGACAGTCTTACCTTTGAGAATGAAAGACATTGTATCCTTGGCCATACAGACACCAGAAATTCCACTCTTTAGCAAACTGGTACAGTTAAAAATATCCATAACAAGGACCTAAAATTAGTTTTTACCCACCACCACGTTTGGCAACATTCTGGTAATGATTATTCTGACACAGCTCATAAAGGAATTAAAAAACAAAAATGTTGCCATTTATATCCACATACTTTTGTGAATCTCAGTTCTCAAAATATTATGACACTCATACCCAGAAGAGAAACTTACTGGGTGTCAAATCTGATATGTACAGCAGCAGCCTTTCATGCAACAGGATTTTCCCAAATTGTTAGTAATTTCATTAGTGATACGTTCATGCAATAGCTTCTCACCTATTAATCAATGAGGAAGATAGGAAACTTTACTTGTTTTATCTGATGGCAAGAAAATTTAAACCTCTATGCATTAGTAGAAATTTGGCTGTATCTTGTAGAGGATAACAACATTCATACATATTTTAAAGATAAGAAAACACTCCAAATTAATTTCCAACTTGTTTGGTTTTAAGTGAAAGCCCCCAAACTTTTCAGGAATAGCTCTTTCTAGCCTTTACTGTTAGTAGTCTTTTGATAGGGAAATTTGAGAAACACTGATATGGGCAAATGGGATCCAGCAGATTTTTTGTTTTTTAAATAGGCTGTTTTTTGTTTTTTTGTTTTGTTTTGTTTTTAAAGATTTTATTTATTTATTTGACAGAGAGAGAGATCACAAATAGGCAGAGAACAATGGGGACTCAATCCCAGGACCCTGAGATCAAGACCTGAGCCGGGAAGGCAGAGGCTTAACCTTCTGAGCCACCCAGGCGCCCCTTGTTTTGTTTTTTAAGATTATTTATTTATTCATTTGACAGAGAGAGGCAGTGAGAGAGGGGACACTAGCAGGGAGAGTAGGAGAGGAAGAAGCAGGCTTCCTGCCGAGCAGGCAGCCCGATGCAGGCGAAACCTGGACTCTGGGATCATGACCAGAGCCGAAGGCAGACACTTAACCACTGAGCCACCCAGGTGCCCCTAGGCTGTATTTTTAAGAGCAGTTTTAGGTTCATGGCAAAATTGAGCAGAAGATACAGAGATTTCCCATAGAATTCCTCTGCTCTGACACTTGCATAGCCTTCCCCAAGATCAATATCCTCCACTCAGTAACACATTCATTACAATTGATGAACCTATATTGACACACTATTATTGCCCAATATCTATAATTTATAATAAGTTTCATTCTTGGTGTTGTACATTCTATGGTTTGGGACAGATTTATGTGTTTGGGGAGCAGAGTTGTTTTTAGGACTATTATTTTGATAGTCCTATAGGCTGTGCTGTGAAATATGGTAGTCACTAGCCACATGTGGCCATTTAAATTAAAAATAATTAAAATTAAAAACTGAGTTACTTGGTTCTATAATCACAGTTCATGTGCTTAGTAGCTTAATTACTACCTATGGCTCCTGTATTGGACAGCACAGATAAGGCACATTTTTATAATTATAGGAAGTTTGGTTAGACAGGACTGATACAAAGGATGGATTACAGAGAGGAAATCCTGGCAGCAGGAAAAACAATTACACATTTATTGATGTAGTAATAGAATACTGAATCAAAAAATGAAGCAAAAATTAATATGCCATAATGTTTTTACATAGTTCTGTTAGCATTGTTTTCTTTTTAATAATCATAGTCTGTAAGGAAGAAGAAAAATGAGAAAGTAATTTATTAAAAGAAAGTTGTAGTTTATTATTATTTTTTAAAGATTCTATCCCTTTATTAATTTTAAAGGGTGGGTATGGAGGGGTGGGAGGAGGAAAGGGACAAGCAGACTGCACTGAGTGGAACATGACGCTGGGCTCTATCTCACAACCCTGAGATCATGACTTGAGTGGAACTCAAGGGTCAGCTGCTCAACTGACTGAGCCACTCAGGTGCCCCAAGAAAGCTGTAGTTTAGACCGAAGAAAGTATTTTGTTCTAATCACAGAATTCCAGTTAGAAATGACTTTCAAAGTCTTCTGGTCCAACCCTCCATTTGATTGAATACACTCTAATTGGCTGTTTGGTTTACGTGTGAACACCTCCAGGAGCTGGAGCACACGTCTGTCTTACGATGACCGCCGCCCGGGGTATCACTGAACTGAGGCTGCTTACCGGGAAGCCGAGCGTGTGGGAGGGCGGAAATGGGATTACAAGTGCAGAGTTCCAGTTCGGCTGGGAGCTGAGCCCAAGAGGCGGAAGGACGCTTGCGTTTTGTTGGGCCCCCACCCTGAGAACACAGGCAGTCTCTCTTCAAGCTTCACCCTCACTTTTAAGTAGGGGAAAAAAAATACCATCTATAAAGAGTCATGGTATAAAATTATGGGTTAATGTGCTTTGAGAAATTGAAAGTGCTGTACATGTAGAAGGTTTTATTATTACAAAGCCCTGGGGAATTGTGGTGATACAGTCAATTCAGGAAAGCTGATATTATGGTGGGGAAACCCTTAGGGAGCTTGAATTATTGTTTCAGTAGGTCTGGCTTGCAAAAGAAACTTGTTAAAGAATAAGACACATAAAGTTATATAAGGTTTTCAGAACATGCATAAATGAAGGTGAATATATTCAAGGTCCAGGAGTTCAGAAAAATGCATTTTCTTAAATATACTTTTATTGGCTCAGGTAAGAACTTGAAAATTCAGGTCTATAAAGCAATACAAAAATCTGTAAGACAGGTAGACTTGGAGAGCTAAAAGAGTACTATAAAACAAAATCCTGAAGTTTCTTTTTTTCCAGCCTGATGCAGGACTCCATCCCAGGACCCTGGGATCATAACCTGAGCTCAAGGAAGATGCTTAACTGACTGAGCCACCCAGGCATCCCAGAAGGTTGGTTTTTTTTGTTTTTGTTTTTGTTTTTTAAATTTTATTTATTTATTTGACAGAGAGAGAGATCACAAGTAGGCAGAGAGAGGAGGAAGCAGGCTCCCTGATGGGTAGAGAGCTCGATGGGGCCTTGATCCCAGGACCCTGAGATCATGACCTGAGCTCAAGGCAGAGGTTTAACCCACTGAGCCACTCAGGCACCCTGAGGTTTTTTTTTTTTTTTAATTATTTTATTTTATTTTTTAAAGATTTTATTTATTTGACAGAGAGAAACACAGCCAGAGAGGGAACACAAGCAGGGGGAGTGAGACAGGGAGAAGCAGGCCTCCTGCCGAGCAGGGAGCCCAATGTGGGACCCGATCCCGGGTCTCCGGGATCATGCCCTGAGCCGAAGGCAGTTTCTTAACCAACTGAGCCACCCAGGCGTCCCTGAAGTTTTTTTTTTTAAATAAATTAATCTTCAATCCCTATGTTGATGTTTAAAAATTAACTTTGTCTTTATTAATTTCAACAGTTCTCATGCACTTGGAAATAGCATGTGTTAGACACACCCACAAACTTAGTTGCATTTATGATTTCACAGATTTCCTATGAGAATCTCTACCTTCTTCCCCTCCCAAGGATCTTCTAGCCAAAGGTAGAAGACCCATCCTCGACGCTGAATAAGTCAGTCCCTGTGTGATTTACTTTTGACTAGCTTTCATTTTTGCTTTAACTTTCATCATTTCTTTTAAAAAAAACAGTAGATCTTAACATAAAACATTGCTTAAGACGTCACTTTTCTTTTTAAGACTGGAGAAAGCCCACCAGTCAGTCATCAAACATAGCTTTATACCTGTGGTGATTTTTTTTTGTTGCTGTTGTTACTCTATAATTAACATGTAATATCGTATTAGCTTTAGGCACACTCAAGTTTTTTTTACTCACTTACTTTTACTTACTTTTTGACTTTATAGAAATAAAATGAGAACGTGACTGTCCAGCTATCTCCCCCTACCCCCAAACCTGTCAATTTTAACATCTGCTCAGTTTCCATAAAGGGAAAGACCAAAAATCTCATTTTCTAAAGATAAAGACAATGACTACACTGACACAATTTGGATTTTAATGAAATAAAATTGGGTGAGGTATTTAACTCTATAGCCACATGAAAAAATTAGCATCTGATATCTACAAATATTGAACTTTGCTCTCTTTCTGTTGACATGGAGGGGGAAGAAAGCTGTCCTGGTTTTCACAGTGGGACTAACAATATGAAAAAAAGTTCTAGGGGCACCTGGGTGGCTCAGTCACTGGGCATCTGCCTTCCGCTCAGGTCATGATCCTGGAGGCTTAGGCCCTGCATGCAGCTCCCTCCTCAGCAGGAAGCCTGCTTCTCCTCTCTCACTCCCCCTGATTATGTTCCCTCTTAGGCTGTGTTTCTCTCTGTCAAATAAATGAATAAAATCTTTAAGAAAAAAAAGTTCTATATGAGATACATGTGTATTGTTAGAGTTTGTTAAGCAGGTCTTTGCTTTTGTAACAGAGTCTCTCATTTATGAAACAACTATGCTACATGTCCTAGTATCACCTGGATATAGCAGGAGATTAAAAAGTAGGAAAATAAGAGGTGATTTCCTTCAAATACTTAAAATCTTTCTATTATGAAAAATGGGACTGGTCTTCCAAGTGCAGTGCCTTGGAAATACAATTCCCTGTGCTCTTTACCTGGTAGGCTGCTCTTCACCTACTCGCCAACTATCCCTTTACTTGGCCTCAGATCTCTCTTCTGTGTAATTCAGGGACTTCATTAGGGGATCTGTGAAGTACCATCACGGCTTTATTTCTATTTGGCAGCAATAATTGTTTAACCCTTTAAGAAGGTCATTGTTCACTTTTTAAAATCACATTTAATTTCCACAAAATTCTGTAAGCAGCTCTTCTTCTACCATTTACAGCCCTGATTTTGAGAGAGGGTAAGGAACATATTCAATGTCACAGATCTTTCAGGAAACAAAGGTAGGATTTGCTTCCTCACCCATGACACCACAGACCATGCACTTTGCCTGGTGCCAAATCACCTCTGTGGCAAACCTGTGATTAACAAAAGAAAATTTCTTAAAAAAAAAATTTTTTTTTTTAAGATTTTTTATTTATTTGACAGAGAGAAACACAGCCAGAGAGGGAACAAAAGCAGGGGGAGTGAAAGAGGGAGAAGCAGGCTTCCCGATGAGCAGGGAGTCCAACGTGGGACTCCAACCCAGGTCTCCGGGATCATGACCTGAGTCGAAGGCAGTCGCCCAACCAACTGAGCCACCCAGGCGCCCAACAAAAGAAAATTTCTTAACCTGTTAGCTATGAGGGGACCACAGCTGGGGGGAGGAACTGTTGAACACAACTTTTTTTTCTGCCTTTCGTGACATAAAGGACCAAAATAAGGGGAAATGAATGAAATTCTCTGGTTCAAATGATTTAGTAGTGATGATGATGTGATTATCTCAGCTAAGCTTACCTAAAATTCATCTGATTGTTCAACTTTGTGTGACATTTAAAACTTTACTTTGATATAATTGTAGATTCCTAAGCAGTCATAACAAATAATACAGAGGAATCCCATATATCCCTCGCCTGGTTTCCCCCCATAGTATGATAACACAAACAGGAAACCAACACTGATGGAAGCCATCACTTTTATTCAGATTTCACCAGTCTCACTTGCGTGTGCGTGTGTGTGTGTGTGTGTGTGTGTGTGTGTATGTTTCATCCTATGCGATTTTATCACATGTGTACATTCATGGGACCACAACCACGGTCAATACACAGAACACTTCTATCACAAGGATCCTCATGCTACCTTTTAATAGGAACAACCAGGGGCGCCTGGGTGGCTCAGTTGGTTAGGTGACTGCCTTCGGCTCAGGTCATGATCCTGGAGACCCTGGATCGAGTCCCTCATCTGGCTCCCTGCCCGGCAGGAAGCCTGCTTCTCCCTCTCTCACTCCCCCTGCTTGTGTTCCCTCTCTGGCTGTGTTTCTCTCTGTCAAATAAATAAATAAATAAAAATCTTAAAAAAAAATGTTTAAAAAAAATAGGAACAACTACACACCTTCAACCTTTGGCAACCATGGATCTATTCTCCATTGCATCATTTTGTCATATCAAGAATGCTTAGTAACGGAATCATACAGTATGTGATCTTTAGAGATGGGCTTTTTTTTTCCCCTTCAGTTTAATTTTCTTGAGATCCAAGTTGTTTAGTGTATCAACTCGTTTCATTGCTGAGTAGTATTCTGTATTATGACGTACCACAGTGTGTTTAACCACTCCCTATGGAAAACCAGTTGGGTTGTTTCCAGCGTTTGTCTCTTGTGAATAAAGCTGTTGCAAACATTCATGTGCAAGTTTTTGTGTGAACATAAATTTTTCTTTCTGATAAATGCCCCAGAGGGCAATCTTTGGGTTGCATGGTGAGCTCATGTTTAGTTTTGTAAGAAACTGACACCTGCTTCCAAAGTGAGCACCAGCAATGTGTGAAGCATCCAGTTTCTCAGCATTGTTTCAGCATGGAGTGCTGTGCCTGGGGGGAGCCTATACTCTACAAAGGGGCTGGGTGGAGAAAGGGAGCCCTGGTCTTCGGGCTGTGTAGCCCTGAATTTAACCTCTGCAACATGGATCTGGGGGGAAGGAAGAGGAATAGTGGCTTTCTCCTCCTGGGGAGACATCATAGCCCTTGACTGTGAGCCACAAGAAAAGGGATTAATGTATTCTAGGCTGCACCCACTTAGAGTGGGAATTCTGCCATGCTGAACTGGGAAGGGGCGAGAGGGAGTGGGGAGTGGGATGTAGTTTAAATGCCACAGATTCTTGCTGTTTTTACTGAATTTTAGTATATTTTCCTTGAATAAATGTTCTTTCCAGAGACTTTTTTTGGTAATTTTAGCAATTATGATTTTCTGGGGAGTAGGTGTGCAGAACCCCTCAAGCCATGATTCTGAAGGGGAACCCAACACTATTGAGTTTTTACTAGGTATTTACCTAGTAAAATGAAACCCAAAGAAAGTGAAAATACTAATTCAAAAAGATATATGCACCTCTATGTTTATTGTAGCATTATTTACCATAGGGAGGATATGTAAGCAACCTACAAACCTAAGTGCCCATTGATAGATGAATGGATAAGGAAGGTATATGTATATAAGGAAATATTATGCAGCCATGAAAAGAGATGAGATAGTGCCATTTGGGACAACATGGATGGACCCAAAGGGTATTATACTAAGTGAAATTTGTCAGAATGAGAAACACAAATGCCATATGATTTCACTTATATGTGGAACTCTAAAAAAAATGATGAATAAACAAAAAGCAGAATTAGACCTATAAATACAGAGAACAAATTGATGGTTGCCCAGGTTGCAGGTGGGAGGATGGACAAAATAGATGAAGGGGAGTGGAAGACACAGGTTTCCATTTATGGAGTGACTAAGTCATGAGAATAAAAGACACAGTATAAAGAATACAGTCATTATAATAGCTGTGTATGATGACAGATGGTAGCTACACTTGTGGTGAACATAGTATATTTTACACACTTGTTGAATAACTATTTTGTATACCTGAAACCAATTTAACATTTTTTGTGTATCATACTCAAAAAATTAAAAAAAATACTGTATATGTCTTTAATATATATATACACATACAGACAGTGTGTGAGTGTGGGGGGGGGGTGAGAAAGAATTCTCAAGCATATGACCTGCTGAGTGCAAAGCCCCAAGCAGTGCTTCATTCCAGGATCCTGAAATCATGACCTGAGCTGAAACCAAGAGGTGAAATTAAGACTGAACCACCCATGTGCCCTGCTTTACTTTTCCTCCCTCCCTCCCTCCCTTCCTCCCCCTCCCTTTTTTCCTTCCTTCCTTCCCTTCCTTCCTTCCTTCCTTCCTTCCTTCCTTCCTTCCTTCCTTTCCTTCCTTCCTCCCTCCTATCCTCCTTCCCTCTCTTTTCCTCCCTCCTTCCCTTCCTTCCTTCTTTTTTTAATTAAAGATTTTATTTATTTATTTGACAGAGAGAAACGCAGCTAGAGAGGGAACACAGCAGGGGGAATGAGAGAGAGACAGAAGCAGGCCTCTTGCCCAGCAGGGAGCCCGATGCCGGACTGGATGCCAGAACTGCAGGATCATGACCTGAGCCAAAGGCAGATGCCCAACAACTGAGCCACCCAGGTGTCCCTCTTCTTTCTTTTCTTTTCTTTTTTTTCTTTTGTTTCTCTCTCTCTCTCCCTCTTTCCTCCCCTCCCTCCCTCTCTCCCTCCCTCCCTCCCTCCCTTCCTTTCTTTCTTCTTATGGATGTCTAATTTCTCCAGCAGTCTTTGATGAAAGAGATATCTGTTGTTCTTTTGTTGAACTGCTTTTGCACCTTTGGCAGAAATCAGTCAGGCATATTTATGTCAGTCTCTTTCTCCATTGTCCCTGTTGTCTGTTCTGTTCCCTTGATCGATGGGTCTGTTCGTCCTCCAGTACCATGTCGGCTTCATTACTGTAGCTGTATAGTGACTCTTAACATTGGATGGAGTGGTTTACTCCACTTTATTCTTCTTTTGCAAATTGGTTTCGCTATTCTAATTCCTGTGCCTTTCAGTACAAATTTTAAAATAAGCTTGTCCATATCTATAAAAAACCCTGTTGGGAATTTGTTAGGAATTGAATTGCAACTATAGATCAATTTGGGGAGAATGGACATCTTTACGATGTCACTCCACTTTTGAATTAATGGAGCGTTCATATTTTGTTGTTTTTACAAATGTAAGTAAAGGATTGAGGTAGCTTTCTGTCTAATTCATGATAAAAACACATTGGTATCAATTTACTCACCATTAAGTGAGAGTGCCTTTTTTCCTCCTGAACTGCTTAATTTTCTACATTAATGTTTATGAACACAACTTTTGTTTCTGTTAGACACAGGCATGGGTAACACAGAAGCTATGACTCTACCTCTAGTCAAGCTATAAATAAATGTTTGAGTTGTTGGGTGGGTGAAAGTAGATTACTTAGCTAAATGACTCAAGGATTGTAGCCCTCTAGAGAAGACTGTGAGCACATTAAACCTTCCAAAGCTCTTCAGGATGGGAAAATGTGTTGCTAAGAAAGGATTTTTTACTATACCTCTTCTTTTAAATAGAGTTGAATTGAAATTGCTAACCCGGCACACTTTTCCATTTTATTTTGCTGGTTATTATTACAGCCAATTTTATTTAGGTGACTGGCCCCACACAGGCAGAAAGGAAAATTGAACTCTCCGGCTGACAGTATTATTCCTCCCAGCTGAAAGATGGAATGCATAACAGCATTTTTCTTGGGCTACATTTGGGGGTTACAGGAACCATGGATAGTTATGTATGCAGTTGTTGTTATAGTCATCAATTTTTCTGGCTTAAGAATAAAAACAAGTCTCCAAATTGATCTTAATTTTTTGCAGCTGCAGTTTTTTTTTTTTAAAGATTTTATTTATTTATTTATTCAACAGAGAGAAACACAGTGAGAGAGGGAACACAAGCAGGGGGAGTGAGAGAGGCTTCCCACTGAGCAGGGAGCATGTGGGGCTTGATCCCAGGACTCTGGGATCATGACTTGAGCCAAAGGCAGATGCTTAACAACTGAGCCACCCAGGTGCTCCCACAGTTTGATTTTTAGTATCTTTTAATATTAAAACCTTTTTCATCAGCCAATAGAAACAACATTTTGATTTGCAAGACTTTTTCTTCCTGTAACAATTTATTGGAAGTTATTTTTGCTAGAGATTGGGGTAGAAGAAAGTTCAGATGATTAAAACTCAGTCAGTAGGTTCCTTGCTTTAAACTAGAGCCAACAAACTTGCTAACTACATTATTTGCATTGCTTCTAGTTTTAGCCTCTTTATTGAAGGCGGATGAATGTGAAAAGCTTTATTCTTGTGTGTTCAAATCACTTCCGGTATTATATCACTATATTTGCTTTTCCTGGGTAAATTCACAGAACACTCCCTGCAGTTGTTAGTCTGTCTACTTCTGGTGGTGTATGATAGAAAATTCAATTTAGTGCATTGACCTGAGTAAATGAAAAATCAAGGTGTAGACAAAACTGGATCCAAAAAAACCTAATAATGTCATATGGTCTGTTTGTTTCCATCTCATGTCTCTGCTTTTCAGTTATGTTGGCTCACTTTTTTTTTTTTTAATTTTAGATTTTATTTATTTGTCAGAGAGAAACACAGCAAGAGAGGGAACACAAACAGGGGGAGTGAGAGAGGGAGAAACAGGCTTCCCTTTGAGCGGGGAGCCCAATGTGGGGCTTGATCCCAGGACTCAGGGATCATGACCTGAGCTGAAAGCAGACGCCCAACGACTGAGCTACCCAGGCACCCCAATTTGGCTCACTTTTAAGGCAGGTTTCCCTTCTGTGGCTGACTATGGATCAAGGCTTATATTTGTGAATTTTCCTCTCCAGTTTAGTCCAGTAATGAGGATTTTGGTGTCCTGTAATAGATCTAATTGGCCTGTGTGTCCTTCCAGGAGCCAGTTCCTGTGGATGTGGCTAGACTAGACTCTGGTTAACTAGGCTGATTTCTACAGCCAAGAAGGGTTTCCATTCTATGGCTCAGGATGAGGAAAGAGTTAAGTGAGTCAGAAGTACCTGTGTCTGGGAAGGATATAGAGTTACTGGGTAGGCAAAAGTTAACAGTTGTCAACCACATCAGGTTCATTAAAGAAATGATTGGATTATGCAACAGTGTATGCTTCTAAACTAATAAAAATGATGACAATAACTAATGCATCTAAACAAAACCTATTTATAAATTTGTTTAATCAAATTACAGAGACACAGCAGCAATGTAGGGCAGGGGGATCAGATAAAGAAAATTTTTCTCTATGTGTCTTAGGTTCTCTAGCGCTGGCAAAAGAAGACTAACAAGAGAAAAAAGAATAGAGGTATATTAACATGTGCATCATGCACACACATGGGAGTACCCAGTGAAAAATCCAAATGGGTGGTTAGAACTTGTACTTATACACCACCTCTTGCTAAACCAAAGAAAAGAGGGATGGCCTTTTGGGTGAGGGAGGCAAGTTACGGGAAGATGACCAGGAAAAATATGGTAAACAAGGGTTGTTTAGTAGGGTTTGTTATGCAGATTAAAGTAGATTTCCTCTGCACTGATAAGTTATTAAGAGCTCTTCCTGGTATGGGAGAGGAAGACGTTTTCACAAATGGCATTTCCCTTATAAATGTAAATTTCCTTTATAAAAGAAAAACCTGTGGGTCCCTGGGTGGCTCAGGTCCTGGGGTGTGTGTGTGTGTGTGTGTGTGTGTGTGTGTGTGCGCGTACGCGTGTGCGCGCGCACGTAGAGGGGGAAAGGTCCCTGAACAGTGGGGAATCTGCTTCTGCTCCTCCCCCTGTTCCTTCTCTCTCTCTCTCTCTCTCTCTCTCTCTCTCTCTCTCTCTCTCTCAGATACACACACACACACATACATACATACATACATAAAACTTGTGCCCTGTTTCTTAGAGCTTTCTCTGTGACTGCTGGTTCTCAATGGCTTTTAGCTGCAGAGAATAACATCTGCCAAAGCTTTTCTGGGGGTGGCATATTCTAGTACCTTCCAGCAACTTTTTGTCTCTGGGCCTTGATTTGCTCAAATATAAATGTAGGGGGTTGAGTAAATATTTCTTAGGTGTTTCAGCTCTAACAGTTTGTCATTCCATGATCAGCAGTCATCACTCCTGCTTGAGTACTGTCTTTCTCAGTCTTGATGGCTGGGGTATATTGAGGGTGAATATGTTGCATTCCTGAATGCCAGTAGCCTTAGGTATTTCCATTTGAGTTAAGTGCTTCAGAGGACTACATAGATATGCACAATTTGGAAAATATGGAGCCCTTATGTATAGCTTTAGGGCTCTTGCTTATACATGGTGATAGGATGGAAGGTTCTATATGTTGATTTTAAAAAATATTCTGGTTGTTAATTTTCCAGTATGTATTTTGTTCAGAGCAATGTTTTAATTATTGTAGGCTGACTATTCTCGTTTAGCTAACTTATCTTTCCCTGGCATTAGCTGGTAAACACTGAGATGATAGAAGCCAGTTTTAAATGTAGGCATGGTTTGTGAACAATTTTTTGAGAGGACCATATCTCTCATTCTATTGAACAAATATATATGGAATGTGGACCAAGAGCCATGTACCATTTTAGGGAATGCATTGGCAAACAAAACTAATCCCCTACTTTAATGGAGCTCCCATTGTATTAAGGAAGATAAAAGAAATATGCAATAAAAGCCAGAAACTATGATATAAAATGAAGCAGGGCAATTATTTGAGAGGGACTGGAGTGCTGTTTTATGGTCATTGGAAAAGACCTCTCTAGGAAGGTGACATTACAGTAGAGACAGAAGTTGAGTGACAAAAGAAGCCATGTCTCCTCTGGGGGAAGGGAGAAGTAGAGAAGTAGGGAGATTATTCAGTGCAGAGTCCTTAAAGTGAGAACATGCTTGACATGTTTGAGGGATTTCCAACTGGCTGGAACAAGATGCATTGGGGAAGAGTGGCAGGAAATGAGATCAGTGGAGTAGCAAGAGGCCAGATTGTGCAGGTCAAAGTAAGGACTTGTAAATTTTTTCCCCAAGTTCAAGGGGCAATCTTGAGAAGCAACAAGATCTGGTGTGCTCTATAAAGGGTCTCCTGAGCTGCTGTGTGGAGAGCCTGCCTTATGTGAGGCAGGGAGAAGAAGCTGGTGAAGCCCTTGGGGTGAGGCTGTCTCCTCCAAGGGGCCGCACCCAGGAGAGCAGCCAGCCCTTCTGGCTTCTGAATGTCCTTTGCTCCCTACTCTGAACTCCTGTGAGCAGAGCCAGCAGATCCACTGTTCTCAGTGTGAAACTGAGACAACTGTGTTTCTGTCCCCTACATAAGCCCGTGGATGTGCTTACCAGCATTAAAAGATAAACTGAGGCATCCTAAATTTTTAAGAGCTTCTTTGAGCAAACAATCCACTGGAGTAGGCAGCCCAACTGGAAGTGGTTAGAAGGGTACTCCACTTCCAGGAGCTGGGGAAAGACTTATATAGAGAAGATTGGAAGTAAAGCAAGGAATTTATTTGATTGGCTATAATTAAAGCAGTTGCCTTCTTTGGGAAAGTCTGGTTGGCTTTTTGTGATTGGTTGTCCTGAGGTTTTGATTTCTTATCCTTGAGGCATTTCAGGCTGAGGTTTTGTTTTGCTGACATAGACTACTGAGGCATTGAAGCCACCCCAGTCTAAGGGCCTCCTTGTTTAATTCACTTAACATATTAAAACAGCACCTTGTCTAAGGGCCTCCTTGTTTAATTCACTTAACACTATTAAAACAGCACCTTGTCTGGTGGCAGGATGCTGAGGTAAATTTTACTACATTGTGAGCTGTAACGGAACTGGGATGTGACCACCACTTACAAGATTGTTTCTCTGGAGATGTTATTTCTAAGTTCAAATGAACTGACTTAAGCCTTTAAAAAAAATTATTTATTTACTTTTAAAGAGAGAGAGCAAGTGAGAGCAGGGGGAAGGGCCAAGGGAGAGGGAGAGAGAGAATCTCAAGCAGACTCCAGCTGATGAGGAACCTGATATGGGGCTGGATCTCACCACCCTGAGAGCATGACCGGAGCTGAAACAGAGTCAGATGCTTAACTCATTGCACCACCCAGGCACCCTAATATTTAATGTCCTAAGAGTTAATTTGTAGGTTGATGCCTGACTTTTTTCATAACCCAGAACTGGGAACATCTAAGGAAAATTACTAATACATTAGGGATTAATAAGAACTAACGAATAACATGGGTTAATTTTTTTTTTCTTTTTTGTGATAGAGGGCTATAAGAATGACTCAAAACCCAGATGAAATCCAACTGCTTTCTGCAGAAGTCCCTTCTGAACCAAGTAAATATTTCAAGAAAAGTAAATCCGAGGGAAAAAATTCTTACACTAACCTTATAATTAAGTATAAAGTTTTGTTTAATCTCCTTTTTACTATCTCTGTTGCCCTCAACTAGTATAGGTGAGTATTGTATAATATTACATTTGTTCAGAATTTAACATCATTCTGTGAGTGAACATAGTGGTCACAGTGGGTCTGCAGCGGTTAATGAATTATAGCAATCCTATTAAGTCTCTCATATGCTAACATGCTAGGTTGATGTCAGTTATGTTCTTACAATGTTACATGTAATAAAGACAATGAATAGTGGTTATGTGTGCTTTGTGTCAGGAAAAAACTCACTGGACTCACTGGTACTATTTCTTTTACTCTTGTTAAATTACAGATGGAATGCCTTGATTAGTATCATTGTATCTGAACCAAATCTTTCAAAATAGTTCGTGAGACTGTGATGTAGAATTGAACCAAAACCTTACTAAGTTCTCTCATTCCATAAGGCTTGTAACTGTGATGTGAGAAAAAAACCTAGTGGAACCTAATATGCTTTTAATTAAATCTTGTAGGTCATTCAGTCCAATGGTTCTTATTTGGGTAATACCAAACAGATTAATGAATGTCTCCCCAACTATGAAAAGTATAGCTCACTATTAAATTTCTTAGGGATATCCTTGTGTTTTTCCAAATCAGTAAGGGAGACTTCAAAATCTAGATCCATCTTTTTTAGTACATGAGATTCTGAGTTCAATTGGAATTGAATGAAATGTTTATGTACTTGATTATTTGACAGGAGAAATGACTAAAGAAGGGAAAAGAAATTCCAGGAGGCTGAAAGGCTATGTCTACAAGTACACAGATTACACTTTCCTTTCTAGCTCCTCTTTTTACTACCAGGAAACAGTTGCTTTTGGCTGTAGAATTTCATTAATTATAAAAAAAAAAAAGTGTCATGAGGGTGAGCTGAAGTAGTCAAAAGTTAGAAGAGAAATACTGATATCAAGTTCAAAAGCGTCTGAAACTGAGAGAGGATAGAAATACTGTTTCTACATACAAGTAATTCTTTTCTTTCTTTTCTTTTCTTTTTTTTTAGATTTATGTATTTATTTGAGAGAGAGAAAGAGCAGCACAAGTGGGAAGGGCATTGGGAAAGAGAATCTTAAGTAGATACTGTGCTTAGTTTCACAGAACATTTATAGAGGTGGAGGAGTCATTTGATCTATGTAGAAAAACTATCATTTCTGTGTATTTACCTTTTTGGTAAGAACTAGGCTAGACGAGGTGCCAGAAGACTGGTCAGAAATGGAAGTTGTCCTTGGCTGCCTGAGTAGCTCAGTCAGTTGAGTGACTGACTCTTGGTTTCAGCTCAGGTCATGATCTCATGGGTCATGAGACAGAACCTCGAGCTGGGGTCTGTGGTAGGTATGGATCCCACTTAAGAGCCTTTCTTTCCTTTTGCCCTTCCTAACTTCCCAACTTTTCTCTCTCTCTCTAAAAAAAAATAAAATTATAAAGTAAAAAATAAAGATCATTGGCTCCATGTCTATGCATTCTGTAGTAGAGAGAGCATTAATGGTCTTCATTCCAGGGTTAAACCAATTTGACCTATAATCACTTTTACTTGTCTCTTCAAGTTGACTTACTGTTCCATAAATATTGCATCATGTATTCCTATCTTCTTTTTTTTTTCTTCTTCTTTCTTTCTTTTTTTAATTAACATATAATGTATTATTTGCTTCAGGGGTACAAGTTTGTGAATTATCAGTCTTACACAATTCACAGCACTCATCATAGTGAGTCCATATGTCCATAACCCAGCCATCCCATCCCTCCCCTCCTCCCCCCACCCAGCAACCCTCAGTTTGTTTCCTGAGATTAGGAGTCTCTTATGGTTTGTTCCCCTCCCCCATCCCATTTTACTTCATTTTTCCCTCCTTTCTCATGACCCCCCACCCTGCCTCTCAAATTCTTCATATCAGAGAGTTCTGATCTTCTTTTGCTTATGTTTATTTGTATAGTATTTGCCTAAAATTTTGACAGCCCTCTTGAGAAATAGAACCAAAATATTCCAGATTATAACACCTTATTTCATCATGCGAAAGACATTTTTGTTTCAAGATGAGACTTGGTTTTGCCTTTCTTCCTGAGATGCCTAGATAGAGATAAAACTAACCACATGGCCTGGGTATTTGTGTGGTACTTTTCCTTCCTTAATCGTGGTTTTGAGAGAACTGATGCTAGAAATGTTTTGGTCTTCCTAATCTGTTCGGTATCTTTTCCTAATCTAGTACTATTAAATACATTGTCTTTCTCAAGTGGAACTCATCTGTATTTGGGAGATATTTTGGCTCAGCTTGGAATCTATCCCAGGTATGTGCATGGGCAGGAGGAAGTCAAGGCTAAGGCTTCAGTCTAAGTAATACTGCATATTTAGGATAGAAACATATTAGATAACATAAACCTAACATTTCAGAAAAGATTTTGAGCTTACACTCATGTAGGTCCCCCCCCATGTAGTTTATTTGACTCAAAACACCCTGTGGCATAGTGTATAGGGGCATGAATTTTGAGGACCAGATCATACTAGATTCTTTTTCTTTTCTTTTTTTCATCCTAGAATTCTTAATCTTTTACCAACAGTGTGAATTTGGACAAATTACTTGAAATGTCTAAGCCTTGGCTAAAATTTTGAGAACAATCATGTTCTTATAAGAGTGATTTTGATAAGTATTCTCTTATAAGTATTCTTAGAAGAATTAAACAGTTGATGTACATAAAACATTTACTATTATCTCTGGTACATAGTAACTTTTTAATAAATTACCTTGTTTTTAGCAATGAGACAATTTGGAATAACCCAATAATGTCCAACCTTCAGCAAATTCTGCCATAATATAGTTTTTTTTAAAAGGTTTTATTTATTTATTTGACAGAGAGAGAGAGAGAGAGAGAGAGAGAGATCACAAGTAGGCAGAGAGGCAGGCAGAAAAAGAGGTAGAAGATGACAGAGAGATGTGGGGCTCCATACCAGGTCCCTGAGATCATGACCTGAGCTGAAGGCAGAGGCTTAACTCACTGAGTCACCCAGGTGCCTCCCCCCATAATACAGTTTCAAGAAGTAAGATAATACTGCATTCAGATTTTGTTCCCTTGTGAAAATGAGTAATGACTTTCTTATTTTCTGTGTTGGTGTAAATACTAACAACATTTATCTTTTCACATTAAATTTCAGATGATTTATTATAGGCATAATTATCAGCTATTTTATTTAGAATTTTTAAAAATATTTTATTTATTTATTTGACAAAGAGAAACATACAGCTAGAGAGGGAATACAAGCAGAGGGAGTGAGGGAGGAAGAAGCAAGCTTCCCGCGGAGTAGGGAGCCTGATGCTGGGCTCGATCTAGGCCTCCAGGACCATGACCTGAACCTAAGGCAGATGCTTAACGACTGAGCCACCCAGGCGCCCCTATTTAGAATTTAAAAGGTAGAATTATATTACATACAAGCTACTATCTCTACTAATTTTACTTTTTTATATTGTATTGTATCAAAAGAGTAAAATTTACTATTGTTGGATTTCATAATGCATTGCTATTTGAACCTATTGAAGTACCACCACAAAGAAAGAACGTGGATAAGAGAGTTATAGGCTAGAGTTTTTGTGTTGTGAGCTATAAAGAAACCCTAGCTGTTTCATGAAATTAAAACCCCAATCTTCCACCATTGTTAATAAAACAAAAATCTCCTGGTGAACCTATCTCTGATTACAGGCTCATTTTCTCTGTGGTTCCTCTTGATTTTCTACTGCTACCACTGTCCTGACTTCATGGTGTTGGAAATTTCTGGTTCTCCCTTCAAAACTCCAGCTGTACATAACAGACCTTCTTCATTTGATAGCTGAGGTGATAATGCGATATTCATACTACCTTCCTGGAAGCATCATCATACTTAAGCTTAGGATATAAAACATGGGAAGGAAACAGAGTGTCCTGAGTCTTGTTGATCAGGCTTAAAAATTATGTGAAGTTTTAGAGCCCTTTGATTCACATAAGATAATGGGGGGAGGGGAGGTCCTATCTACAATGTTGTAAATTCCCTATTTATCACCTACCAGTAGGAACTTCTTTGGGGTAGGTACTGTGATGTGTTGCCCAGATTCCCCTTCAGGATCAAGGCAGTTCATCATCACTCTTGGTAGATAGAGCATTGATAGAGCCTGGCATGAGATTGCTTTATAATTGTTAGAACTTTCACTGGTGGTAAATAGAGATGGTGATGTGAACCTGGTGAAAGGAAATACAGTGGCAGGTATGCCAGGTAAGCATTTGAGAGGCTCAGGCAAAATGGTTGTTTAAGGACTATTGAGTTGGATGGCTGTTGCTGGGATGGATTGATACATTAGGGAAGGAAAATGAAAGCTAAGGTAAGGGTGAAAGCCAGAGGGCCTCCTTGGGTTCATAAACTCTAATGTTTTACTGGAGTACAGAAAAGGCTGAGGATCAAACCCAGCACTTAAGTACAGGAGTGTCATAATTACAAAGAAGATTGAATTCTCAATCCTGGCAGGTCTGCTTTACAGAATCCAGCAACTTATTTGGGATGGAGTGAGATTTGGAATAGAGACATTTGGGTTGAAACACTCGAAAATCTTAAATTCTTACACTCCTCTGAATCCTGGGCTTTTAGCTTCTTTTCCAAGTCTTGCTTTAGACAATGTAAAGAGGTACTTCTTTATAGACAATGTAGAAAGAATTCTTCCTTGCAAATATGACATCCGCATGTCCTCTCTACTCTTCTCTCCAACCCCTCCCCACTCCCCATGCATTTACCCTTGTGTCCCTCCTGAGCAATAGGTAGGGTCAAATTACAACACAAAATGCCTGGGAAAGTGCTGGGTCTGCTAAGCATGGAAGAAGAGTAGAGAAATTGCAGGACTTAGTTAACATATACTAGTTGGAACTGCAAGAGTACATATTCTTCTATGTAAAAGTAGATTGTAAGGGTGCTGTTTCAAACAGCAAAGGAAATAAAGATGAATGAAGGAGAGTTTATCAGTAAGACAGAATTTAACATTCTGGCAAGCCCTCAAGAACAATAGCCTTCTTGGGGCGCCTGGGTGGCTCAGTTGGTTGAGCGACTGCTTTCGGCTCGGGTCATGATCCTGGAGACCTGGGATCGAGCCCCGCATCAGGCTTCCTGCTTGGCGGGAAGCCTGCTTCTCCCTCTTTCAGTCCCTCTGCTTGTGTTCCCTCTCTAGCTGTGTTTCTCTCTGTCAAATAAATAAATAAAATCTTAAAAAAAAAAAAAAGAATAATAGCCTTCTTGGTTGGATCCGGAAGCTTGGAAAGGTGCATACTTTAAGAAGTAAAAATGCCAGAACTTCCATGACAAATAACAGAGGAAGCAATCAAAAGACTCAGAGAATTTGGGTATATGGGAATGGATATGCCATATAAGGCCAGGCCACCCACCAGCTGACTATGTTCTGTGGAAAGGGCCACCCCAATAAAATGTCATAATCCTTTGTACAGTTTGCAGACCTCAGCTGATTCTCAGATGTAGAACTCATCAAACAGAGGAAAGGCAACTTCTCATGATGAAAGATCTTGCAACATTGACATCATGTATAAAGAACAATGATTTCTCCAGTCCTCACTCAAAAAGACCCATGACAATTTATTTGGATACCATATTGCCAGGAGCCAGCCCCAGCAACAGTCAGGGTCCTAGAAGGTGGGGATGGCGTTGGCGATTCTAAATGAGACCGGATTCGAAGTGTGATGTGGGGATCTCCTGAAAACATTGTTCTCAGGGCTCTTCATTTATAGCACGCTCTGGTTAAAGTCTAATCTAAGGAAAAATAAATTACAAAGACAGATCTTAACTTCACTGATACACACCATGTGTTTTGCTCAGATGGTTTTTATTAATCATTATCCTATCAGGACTTTCTGCCTCCCTTAAATGCAGGAAGGTGAGCATGTGCTTACGAGATTTCTTTTATTTGAACTAAGCTAGTTACAATGCAGCTACCATACTACTATGATTATTTTTCTCATTATCTCTATAATATCTTGTCATAAAAGTGTAGGGTGGAACTTGAGGCTTGATGTAAGCAAGCTCAAAGTAGGAGCAGAGAAAGGTTTAGTATAATTGTAGGTAGAAAGAGAAAAGTGTTTTTTAGAACTAATCAGGTGAAAAGGAAGAACAAAGAAAGGCATGGCATCGATAATCACGACTGCCTAACTTCCTCACTTTGAAGGAGAGTCATGGCATTCCATGTCTTACAGAGGGAACCCATATGAATGACTGTGCTTCTGGTCTGCAGCACCATACACTTGGGAAAGAGGAGTATCCAAACATATTGGTAATTTTTGGACATAGAGTCTAAGTTGACACTGTTACTGTTAGGTTTGTCCATCGCGAATGGAACGGAGACCGCCAAGGCAAACAGGTGCCTTGGTTTAAAACACACCAAAGAGTGAGCTTTATTGCAAGCAAGGTTCGTGAGGTTCCCCCACTCAGGAGAAGAGAGTCAGGGAAGTCACGCTCGGGTTGGGGAGTGCAGGGGTTTTTAAGCCTTATTGGCTCTGGATTTGGATTCAGGTGGGTTTCTTCCATATTAGGCAAGGGAACATTGTGTCCCTAGGTGATTGGCTGGGGGTGGGGAAAGTCCAGACAATGATGGGTGGTCCCTGGCTGGAAAGTCCCTTATGAAAAGTTTTGATTTCCTGGCTAGGGTTCGATTTACTGGAGATGACGTGATGGCCATGGCTGCTTTGGCAGGAATATCACCCGTCTTGACCCAGTCTATGATGTCCGCCATTTTGGGTGCCCCTGTCACTCAGCCAGCCCAACAGTTACCTAAGGACCCTAACATCATCATGGCTACTCTGTTAGGCTTATGTGTGTTAGGTAGAATAATGATTCCTCAAAGAGGTACTTACTAGAAACAGAATATGTTGGGTTACATATCAAAGGTCTAAGAAAGTTTATTCTTCTATAAGGGTAACATTCAACTGAAAATAGAGATGTTTTCCAAGAAGTTCTATCTTCATATGCCAACCTTAACAGCTACTCCTGGTTCTCAAGCACAGATTCTGCTGAATAAAGTCTCCATACTATGGTTTCCTTTATGGACACCCCTGTGGGAAGCTCATAATAGTGGCAGTTCTTATAGGGTCTTGGCATTTTGCATCTTATCAAGTAGCTGACAATTAGCTCCATCATACTTTGCTATCTGGGTAGCTCATCATTGGTATCATGGTGGTTCATATCACAGTAGTTCATGGTAGCTACCAAAGCCACTATTCATTTCCTTAGGAGAAGTTTTTTGTTTGTTTGTTTGTTTTTGTTTTCAGCTATAATTCTTTATTTTAGATGGAGAGAGCATGAGCAGGAAGAACAGAGGGAGGAGAGAGAATCTGAAGTGGACTCTGCATTGAGGGTGGAGCCTGAAAAGGGGCTTGATCTCACCACCCTGCGATCACAACCTGAGCTGAAACCAAGAATTCCATGCTTGATCAACTGTACCGCCCAGGGACCCCTCCTTGGGAAAAGTGTTTTGTTTTTTTTTAAAGATTTAATTAATTTGGGGCACCTGGGTGGCTCAGTTGGTTAAGCGACTGCCTTCGACTCGGGTCATGGTCCCAGAGACCCAGGATCAGGCTCCCTTCTCATCAGGAGGCTGCTTCTCCCTCTCTCACTCCCCCTGCTTGTGTTCCCTCTCTGGCTGTGTTTCTCTCTGTCAAATAAATAAAATCTTTTTTTTTTTTTTTAAAGATTTAATTCATTTATTTTTTAGAGAGAGAGAAGGCATGTGATAGCTGGGCAGAGGAGCAGAGGGGTAGAGAGAGGGGAAGGGAGGGAGGGGAAGAATCTCAAGCAGACTCCTGATGCTGGGAACAGAGCCAGATATCAGGACCCTGAGATCAGGACCTGAGCAGAAACCAAGAATAGGATGCTTAACCAAATGAACCACCCAGGCATCCCTCTTCCATAGGAGAAGTTTCGATGTTTAGTAAATAAGATTATTATAAAGATCCAGAGATTGGGGCGCCCGGGTGGCTCAGTGGGTTAAAGCCTCTGCCTTCAGCTCGGGTTATGATCTCAGGGTCCTGGGATTGAGGCCTGCATTAGGCTCTCTGCTCAGTGGGGGGTATGCTTCCTCCTGTCTCTCTGCCTGCCTCTCTGCCTACTTGTGATTTTTCTCTGTCAAAATAAATAAATAAAATTAAAAAAAAAAAAAGATCCAGAGATTGAAGTAAGAAGCAGGGTTTTTTGGTATCTATGTCAAACTTTCCTTCTCTCAGAACCACTTTTCTCTTATGCTACCTAAGTGTGTCTGTGAAGGTGTCAATGGTATAGAGCTGTGCTATCCAATATGGTAGCATTAACTGCAGGCATATGGCTATTTAAATCCGAATTTATCAAATTAAGTTAAAATAAAAATTCAGTTACACAGTTGTGCTGGCCACATTTCTCATGCTCAGTAGCCACATGTATCTAATTGTTACCATACTTGATAGTGCAGATACAGAACACTTCCATCATCACAGGAAGAGCTATGGGACACCACTGTAACAGAGCTTGTGACTCCTCTTGGAGGTGTTGGGGAACAGGAATTCTTGTTCCTTTCAATGGTCCTTTTGGCTGGACTAAGAGTCAAATTGACATGAGACAGATTAATAGGAGAAAATAAAATTTAACAGGTGTACATACAGGGAATCCACAGACATGGCATAAAGCACTCACTCACTTATTACAAAGTGTTACAAAATATTACCAACATTTTTTTTTCAATTTCATGTACTATGTAGCTTTTTCCCTTAAGTTTAAAATACAGACATGCACTTAACTATTTCTATCTAATAACAATATGTAAAAAAGGCTCAGTCTCTGCAGATTGAAGATGCATACTATACCAAAATATAGATACCATATGATTGCCTGTGATAATAGGCTGTTGTTGACTCTCAGAGGAATCATCAAATGCTTTTTTAGCTGAAACTTTGTGTTCCAATTTCCTTAACTATCCCTGCCAATCTGTTTTTTTTTTTTTTAGCTCTTTAAAAATGTTGCAGAGTTTTATTAAAAACAAGATGGATTTTTTCTACTAACCATCGTAATTTTTTTCAAGTGCCTTTATTGTTAATTTGCCACCTATGGTGTGCCTAGCAAGCTGAACTTTAAATGACCTTCTTGCCCTTATTATTGCAGCTGTCAGCATCCAATTTTATACAGAAAATATAAAGGAAAGAGAATTTGAACCAGAGATTTTTTATTGAGGCACACACAGCTTCAGCAGCTGCTGTTAAAATGGTATCATCAAATACCAAAACTGACAAAGACCCATGGGGTCTATTTTCTAATTCAGTCTTGAAGGAAATTTACAATAGTGAATCTCTATGGCAGTTGAGGGTGGCTAAGATTTAGATGACCCATTTCCCTTATCTAATGAATTCAGGCCTTGCAAACTTTGCAAAAGCTTTAAACTGACAAATATCAAGAGAGTTGATGTGAAATTGAAAGACAGCTGGCACAGAGTCAGAGCCTCTTGAGTTTAGCTCAGGAAGCTGCAAACTTTCACAGCTGTAAGACTGTCAAAATGAAGATTCTAGCATACAGATAGTCAAAATATTGCTATTAGATGAAGAACTTTATGCGTAAAGCCTTTACAGAAAAGATTCTTCATTTTAAATAAAGAATGAACATGACATTTTTGCATTTCTCCTCATTTTGCTAAGATAAAATAAGTGAGAATGCTTTTGTTGCCATGAACATAGGTTTAAAAAAGTCTAATTAAAATTAAATTTGAAGAATTTTTTTAAAAAAAATTTAAATGATTGAATCTTATTCCAGGAAATAAAACCATTTTGATGTGGTTTCCTTTTTGAAGCTGTCTCTTCAGTTTCTTGGTCTTGACAAGCCATGAGTATAATTTAACACTGTGTTTTATTATGTGGTGAGAAACTCATCAGGATGTTTCTAGGTAAGAACACACTTAACAAATTATTAGGTAGAGAAACAAAGATTGCTAGGTGTGGTGTTTTCAGGCAATAAATTATATCATCAACGATAATTTTTACACATTTCTTTTAAGCAAAGAAAAACCCAAACTGAATGGCATTTATGGCACAAATGAAGTTTTACTGTTGGGAAGATACTTCAACATTAAAATATCGTTTGTTGAACAGTAATTATAAGGCTTATTGTTTGCATGAGAACTTAAAATTTTGGCTATATTTTCAAAGGATTCATAAAGCCTGACATAAAACCCTTTTTAAATAACTTAAATTGTATCATGGGATTGGCCATTTCCATTAAACTCATGCCACTAGTGAAATCTCACTGAAAAGAATGGTGCATGTAAAAGATAATATAAATGCAAAACTGAGGAAATGGGGGAGATGAGTCAGTTAAGTTGTTTTAATGCAGAAAAATGTACATATAGACACTTGAAAATAATTTATTTTATTCTAGGAGTTGTGAGTCTTGTTTGACTGTTGAAATCTAAAAAACAGGGGTACCTGGGTGGCTCAGTTGGCTAAGCGACTGTCTTCGGCTTAGGTCATGATCCTGGAGACCCGGGATCGAGTCCCACATTGGGCTCCCTGCTCAGCAGGAAGCCTACTTCTCCCTCTCTCACTCTCCCTGCTTGTGTCCCCTCTCTGGCTGTGTTTCTCTCTGTCAAATAAATAAAATCTTAAAAAAAAAAAGAAATCCAAAAAACATACTCCTTTTCAATCCTATTGAAAATTCAATATAATGAGAATTCTAAACTAAGTTTAGTTCGTATTTAATTCACATGCTACTTGTCAACTACTTGTCAGCACCTTCATTTTGAAAATGTTTTACTTTTTTTTTTAAGATTTTATTTATTTGACAGAGAGAAACACAGCTAGAGAGGGAACACAAGCAGGGGGAGTGAGAGAGGGAGAGGCAGGCCTCCTGCTGAGCAGGGAGCCTGATGTGGGGCTTGATCCCAGGACTCCAGGATCATGACCTGAGCCGAAGGCAGTTGCTTAACCAACTGAGCCACCCAGGCGCCCCGAAAATGATTTTACTTTATGTAATTTTATGGCTTCTTTGGGGGGGCTATAATTATAAAATATTTATTTATGCAAACTAACATTGATTTTTCCTTCTCTTCTTAAGCACTTTCCTATTTTCCTTGGAGAAATCACCTCTCATGCTTTGTAAACAACCTCGGCCAAAGGACTTTTTTTAAAAAAAAATTCATTTATTGGGTGCCTGGGTGGCTCAGTGGGTTAAAGCCTCTGCCTTTGGCTCGGGTCATGATCTCAGGGTCCTGGGATCAAGGCCCATGTCCAGCTCTCTGCTTGGCAGGAAGCCTGCTTCCTTCACTCTCTCTGCTTACTTTTGATCTCTCTGTCAAATAAATAAATAAAATCTTTAAAAAAAATTTTCATTTATTTATTTGACAGAGAGAGATCACAAATAGGCAGGGAGGCAGGCAGAGAAAGAAGGGGAAGCAGGCTCCCTGCATGGCAGAGAGCCTGATGTGGGGCTCTACCCCAAGACCCTGAGATCATGACCTGAGCCAAAGGTAGGCTTAACCCTCTGAGCCACCCAGGCGCCCTTGGTCAAAGGACTCTTAACCCTTGTAGGCAGGTAACCAAGAGGGATTAATAACAATCTGCCCAGACTTCATCTAGATGAAAGGACAAGCAGGGAAGTGGATTCATCCCAGTATTGCCCACTCACTCTTGCTATGCAAATAAGAGCTCTTCAGGCTCCTGTCCCGTCAGGCTGGTTTATTCTTTGAGCTCCCTCAGGTTCTTCCTGCAAGTTCACTTTCTGTTCAAATTGCGCAGAGTCCATTTCTATTGCTTACCAACAAAGAATTGTCACTAGATAATAGTCAAGGTTATTCATTTCTTGATTTACTTTCAGCCACATTTCTAGCTTATGTCTTTGTCAACTTTACTCTTTTTACTTCATTTGGATTTTATTGCCTCTCATAAGGGAAAAATGCCACGAATCAGTAAGCACAATTCTTTTTATTTGTTGCCAAAATGAGGTCAGTTTTTAAAATCTGAGTCTTGTCATGTTCAGTCACTTTTCTGTAGTCCTTTCCACCTATAACAAATATAAACTGCCTATTAAGATGTGTTGTAGCCATCCCTTTGCAAATCATGTAAATATTTTTGGAAAGACAACTTCATTCCTCATTGCTGAGATAATTTTCCCACAGTTTAGAGATGCTTTTATAGGAATCAGCTTTCCAAAATTAGGAAATCTATTTCTTCTGTTTCAAAAGCAAAAAACAATAAAAGAGATAGGCTTGCCTGATGTATTCTTATTCTCTGAGAGAACTGCAATTTATCCTTTCTGATTTCTTCTTGGGAAACATGAAGTTTGTTTTACTTTGGGAGTATAGACTGATGTTTGAAATCTAGGCACAAAGAAAAAAAGTACAATTGTATATCTCCTACAACTTTTACAGCATATTGCAAGGACTTGAACTCTATCATAGTGAAAGAAAAATGAACATTATTCAGATGAAGGTTAAAAGATAGAAATGCTATACTGAGTGAAATTCTGTAATAATTGAAGTTTTGAGCTGCAGAGGCAAGTCAGTACTTCACCAGGTACTCTCCAAAAATCTTTTTTTGTTGGATTTAAAATACAAATGCCTTTAGATTGTCAAACTTACATTTTTTTCAAAGGAAAGAAAACCCTTCTAGAATATTAAATGGGATGATAAAGGGGAGATTTTTGGCTGAAAGGAGATCAAATATTTTCTTTTATCAAAAGTTTGGTTCATTATTGCGAGTGAAAAGATCATGGAATAGCTATTTAAGATGACAAAGGGACTGCTGTAGCTTTAGTTAATGATAGTGCAGAGCCAATTTTGTCTTCTGTCTTTGTATTTGCTTTATGAGAGGTCTCAACATTGGTTTTCTTTTGTACTCTGCTTTTTTGGTGATGGTAGAACTCAATTATTATGGGTTTGAAAATTGTAGAGGTTTTCCCCACATTACATCTAACTTTGTAAGGTAAGATTATGTACTGAATTTTTAAAAAAGGCAAATGAAACTGTAAGATTTGTAATACACATTTGTGAAGTAACTTTTTTTAACCCTAGAAAATGTTGGAAGAACAGGGATGAAGGATATCTGAAGAAAAGTGTCTAGGAAAAGTGTATTAGTTGCCTGGGGCTGCCATATTTTTAACATTTATTTGACAGAGAGAAACACAGCCAGAGAGGGAACACAAGCAGGGGGAGTGAGAGAGGGCAAAGCAGGCTTCCCACTGGGCAGAGACCCCAATGCGGGGCTTGATCCCGTCATGACTTGAGCCGAAGGCAGTTGCCTAACCAACTGAGTCATCCAGGTGCCCCAATTTTTACAGTCTTTTAAATATAAACAATGATTTACTGAGTATATGTTGCATGCTAGGCATTGTGGTAATGATGAACAAAACACTGAATCTGCCTCTCAAGATCCTCACAGTTCAATAGGTGAGAGAAATTCAAACAGAAAATGATAGTGAAATGAGATAAGGACTATAAGAGATGCATGCACTGGAATCCAAATGAGCAGACTCCTCAGTAAAGTCTTGGGTACTGAGTTGGAATTTATCCGTTCTTGTTTGGAATGAGGAGTTGACGAGGAAAAGGACTTCAAGTGTTCAGAACAGCATAGTCAAAAGCCCAAACACAAGAAGACAATATGCCAGAGGAGAAAAAGACAGCTAGCCTGGGAGTTGGAGAACACCATACAAAGTACTAGGTGGGGAGGAATCAGATCATAAAAACTCCCTGTGCATTGCTAAGATTTACAGATAGACCTGGATCACTGCCTGCATTCTGTTCCTGAGCACTGCTGTGACCTTGGGTAAGTTACTGAAAACACGTCTGGCCCTTAGCTTTCCAAAAATGGCATGTAGTAGAGCGACACTGGATCCAGCTCTCATGTGGGCCAGGACAATGGACTTATCAGTGGTACCCTATTTGTAGTGATAACTTCTACCTGGTGGCTCCCTCTCAATAATTGAAAAGATCTCAGAACTGTGTGACACAACCTATGGGAGCGGTGGTACCCAGAAAAGACAGAAACTAAAATTCTTAATGGCAGTCTGCAATATTGTGATTCATAATGGAAAGATATATCTTGGTCTTTGTCTCAGTTTCTGGCAAAGAATTCCTAAAAGTCTTGGGATTTCCTACCAATAAGAGCAATAAAGGCATCTTTGTTACACTATTTGGTCTTCTGTCCTTCATTTCGGAAACAGCTCCAGAGCAAAAAGGTCAAAGGTATACCTTGTTATTCCTAACAACCCACTTCCAACCACACCTGAGTTTATGTTAATAAGGTGACTTTTGTAAAGCTTCTAAGGATGGGAACTGGTTGCTAGGGGAACCAACCACGTGATTAGAGGGCTGGAGATTTTAGTCCCATTTTTTGACCTCTGTGGAGGGCAAGGGGGTGGAAGCCGAATTAATCACCAACAGCCAATGATTTAATCAGTTATGCCCATATAATGAAGCCTCTATAAAATCCCAAAAGGACAGGGTTCAGAGAACTTCTGGGATGGTGAACAGGTGGTGGTGCTAGGAGAGCAGCATCCCCAGAGAGAGCACAGAAGCTCCCTGCTTCCCCCTTACCTTGCCCTATATGTCTGTTACTGGGCTGTTCCCGAGTTAAAGCCTTTTATAATATACTGGTGACCTAGTAAGTAAATTGTTTCCCTGAGTTCTGTGAGCTGCTCTAGAAAATTAATAGCACCTGGTGGCGGGCAGGGGGAGGGGGTTGTGGGAACCTCTGATAGTTCTTCAGAAGCACAGGTATCAAGTCAGGACTTGAGAGTGCCATCTGAGAGGATGGAGCAGTTCCGTGGGACAGATCCTTTAACCTGTGGGATCTAGCACCATCTCCAGGTAGGTGGTGTCAGAATTGAGATGAGTTGTAGGACATACAGCTAGTGTCACAGAATTGCTTCATGTGTGGAAAACCTACACTTCGGGTTTCAGAAATGAAGTATGTTGTAGTAGAGAACTGAAAGCTGAAGGGACACAGGAAGAGTATGTTTTTATTTAGAAGGTCTCAGAGCCAAAAATTAAATTATAAAATAGAGAAAGAGGATATCTTGCACATTTAAGTATCTCATGTCCCCTAGAAGTTTGAAATACAAACAGTGGTGTGTGCCAGAGCTGGCTCATGTTGAGCCAGTTTTTACATTTTCAGGAATTTTGTTAGTTGGTTGGTAACACAGCCATTATGAAATATTAGATGATATCAACTTACAATTAAATATACTGTATTAAAAACAAAGTAATAATTGCTCCAAACTGATTTCTTCCTATTTATTTCACTACATTTTACTATTACATATATGCTTGATAGATGTATTTTATGCATCTGGTATGATGCAAATATTATAAAATGGTGATTTGCTTCACATCTCTTCTCAAGATAGTGTTTTTGTTTTTTTTGTTTTTTTTTTTTAAAGATTTTATTTATTTGACAGAGAGAAACACAGCCAGAGAGGGAACACAAGCAGGGGGAGTGAGAGAGGGAGAAGCAGGCCCTCTGCTGAGCAGGGAGCCTGATGTGGGGCTCGATCCCAGGTCTCTGAGATCATGACCTGAGCCGAAGGCAGTCGCTTAACCAACTGAGCCACCCAGGCGCCACCTCAAGATAGTTTTCAGTGGCATTGCATACATAGCTTGAAATTACCAAATTCAATATTTACACTATAGGAAGCTGCAAATGCTACCAAACAGAAATTTTATTTCTTTTCCCCCCTTTTTTCTTCTCTTCTCCTTCCTTTCCTTACTCCTTCCTTCCCTATCTTTCCTTTTTCTTTCTGAAAACATTTAGTAGCATACCAAAGAGTACAAGCAAGAATAAGAATGACAAAGAAAGGTCATTGCAAAGGAATTGAGAGGGTCAGAAACAGGAGAATAAGTTCAAGGAAATGACTGACAAGTATGGTTTAGCACCAAGACAGTCAATATCTCTACCAGATGGTACAGAGTGGATTTTGCTAAGGCAGATAGGACAGCTAAATAGGACCAACTGACATTCACCTGCTTTCCAAAGTACTTCAGACACTCCACAATTGCTGTGGATGAAGTTAGAAACAAATTTGCTAAGCAGATCAAGGATGATTAATATATTGTGAAGGAACCAATGTGTGTGTGGCCTAAGGGTGCCTTTGGTCCCATTCTCTAAGACATCATTCCATCATTCCTTGGATCTTGCTGCATCCTCAAGCATCCTTTCTAGTCTCAACTTCCTGCTCTGTATCTGAATATCTCACCTTTCTGCTCTGTATCTGAATAGAACTTTTGCTTTTGTTGCTGAATGTTCTAGAACTTTCCTTTCCTATTCTTCTGTTCTCTTTTTTGCTTACTATTTTACGTTCCTATAAGTTTTCTACTTACCCTTTTTTTCTATGTTTTTCTATGACCCTTTCCATGCACAAACTTCTCAGATCTCCTCTATATTGTCACTCCATCTGTTTTCACCATCTGCTCTCTTTAAGTACTTTGAATCCCTGCTCAAAGTAGCAGTCACTTTGTAGCAGTGCACTCTTAATCAAGTTAGCGTTTGGAAACTCAGTTTTCTCTTTTGCAAAATGGGAGGGTTTTACCTCCCTCACAGATCTTTTTGTGAGATTTAAATGATGTATATAAAGTACTTAAAAATTCTTGACACTTAAAATGATCAAGAAATGATAACTACGGTTTATTAGTGTCAGTCCAAACCCAGCTTGTTACTTGTCAGCATCCAACTAAAGAAGTCCATAGAGTGTCTGCAAACTCAACTGCCTATATGGTCTAGATGGGACATAAATGAATGAAGTGGGTTGGGACGTGGCAAAGATGGTGGTAAACTGAGACCTGTCCAACACAATCAGCCACTTCTTCATGTCCCGTGGAAATGTAAGCTCAGAGCTGCCAGATCTTTTAATTTTTCAGGAAACCATAAAAATGGATGTTTTTATAAGTAATGTCTTGGTGTAAAAATAATGTTGTGCAGTATTGGGAAATAGCACTTCAAAGAAAACAGGTCTATTAGCTGTATTTGGCAGGCTGTCCACCAGTTTGAAACCTCTGCAGGACATATTTCTTGAATTGTGTTTGAGCAGTTGGTTCCTTATTTATTAGCAGGAAATCCTGTCTTTCATACATGACATAGCTGACTTTCTAGTAAGAGTGTATTTGGAAGAAAATCCTTTTTGGACTCATCCATGGTGTTTCCTTCACTCACAGTGTAATCTAACCACAGCCAGGCATTTGAAATGCTGGTAGCTTTTTTAACCTCTTAGAAAAATCTTTTATTTCTTATCAACTGTTCTGTCTGGATTATATTAGGGTGTAGGTTGTTTTGAAAACCAGCTGTACTTAAAAGAAAAGTTGAGAAGTTTGGGATGGTAGGATGGAAGGTTTAGTAGATCAAGAATTTGATTGGACTTCACACATCAATGAGCTAATATTTCTATCTTTGGCTATAAGATATTGGGAAGTCACTTATCTTACATGGGTATTCGTTTCCTTATTTGCAAATTAAGGGGCTAAGTAAGATTATATTTTCTAAACCAATCTACTTAATTTTGGAGAAACTGATAACTGATTTGTTTAAACCTCCCCTAAAAGCATTTGTTAGAACATAGCTAATGTCTTCATGAAATAATTTTAACTTTATATGCTTTCTTAATTTTTTGTTTTATTGAAGATTTTATTGAAGATAAAGAAGGTCATGGGCTAATTATTTGAGGGATCATAAAATAAGGAGTAGGTTTTCTTCAGAGATCTTAAAGTTTAGTGAAGAAAGAAAAAGTTATTGGTGGTGATAGTGGAGACTAAACCAAATAACTTTATGACAAGACACAGTATTAGAGAAATGATGAGATAGATGAGTTCCTCTTTTACCTCAAAGTAGGGAAAGGCTTTATAACGGACTCACAATAAAAGAAAAGAGTGGTAAATCTGACTACATAAAACACTCCCTGACATGGCAAAAAATACAATAAACAAAAGCCAAAGACAACTGACAAACTGGAGAAAATATTTAGATGTGCCATAAATAAAGATCTAATAGTCCTAATATAGAGAGCATTGGGGCACAAAGAAACAAAAACCTGCTAGGAAGAGGAGACCATACATAAATACACAATTCATACACAAAAAAACAAGATATAAAAATGGTCTTCCTTGAGGGCATTATGCTAAGTGAGATAAGTTGGATAGAGAAAGACAAATACTATATGATATCACTTATATGGGGGATCTGAAAAAGCCAAACTTCTAAAATCAGAGAGTAGAATGTCGATTACCAGAGCTAGGGGATAGAGGAATTGAGACCATCTTGTTTAAGGGTATAAACTTGGATCTAGTAGATAAGTAAGTCCTAGAGATGTAATGCAGAGCATAGTGATTAGAGACAATAATACTGTATTATAAACTTCAAAGTTGCTAAAAGACTTAAATCTTTAGTTCTAAGAACTTAGATCTTAAATATTCCTGTCACAAAAAAATGACAATTATGTGATATAGATTAGAGGTATTAGCTAAGAGTACAATGGTAATCATATTATAACATATAAATGTATCAAATTAATACATTGTATGTTTACAGAATCTTATATGTCATTATGTCTCAATAAAAATAAATTAAAAAATTAAAATAACAAAAAATGTTTCTCCATTACATGACAAAAATTTTGAACTCATTTACAACTACAGACATGGTAATCAAAACAACATGGAGATACCATGTTTATTTATTTTTAATTTTTTAAAACTTAGTTTTATTTTTTTCAGTGTTCCCAAATTCATTGTTCATGATACCATGGTTAACCTAGAAAATTAGGCACAACTTTAAAAACACATGAGAATACATTATGCTGGTAATGCTGTGGGGAAACAAGCATTCTCATATATTGCTGCTGGGAATACAAATTGGTGCAATCCTTTTGAAGGGAAATTTGGTAGTACATATGCATTTACATTTTGACCAACAATTGTCCTTCTAGGAATCTATCTGAAACTTCCGAGAATAAGAAAATTAATACATGCAAGAAGTGACACTTCTTTGAGTAATTTTTTTATATAGTCTTAACTTTAAGAATTTTTTTTTATATATATCTTACTTAGAATCCTAGTATTGTTTCTCATATTGTTCCTGCCAATAATTAATTCAACTCCACAATATAAGTTGGGGGAATACAAACAGTAATAAGGAAACTAATGATGTTAAATTAACAACCACAATGAAGAAGATGAGGATAGTAAGGACTAACCTAAATAACTTTGGAAAATAGTATTTTGTCTGTATATTGTTAGATTAGAATGAATAAACAAATACAGATAATGAGAGATTTCTCATTGTCAGGGTAAGAAGTTTCAAATAAGGAAAAGAGGGAAGTCTAGAATAAATTTTGAGATGTTGGATTAGAATTAGAGGTATAAATTCTGTGGTAGGCAGAATTATAGCCTCCCAAATACATCCATATTCTAATATACAGACTTTGTGAATATGTTATGTTACATGGGGAGGGAGAGTTAAAGTTACAGATGGGATTGAGGTTGCTAATTAGCTGACCTTAAAATAGGGAGATTATTCTGGAATATCTGTGTGGTCCAATGTAATCAATAAGGGTCATTACAAGTAAAGAGGGAAGTAGGAGAGTCCAAGTGATGAATGTGAGAGAGACTTATCCGGCTATTCTACTTGATGATAGACAGGGACTATGACCTAAGCACAATGAGCTCCACAATCAAAGGCCAGAGTTTAAATAATCTGAACAACAGAGTAAATAATGAGAGTGATAGATTATATTCATAAAATAAATCAAATACCAATGAGTCCATATTGGTTTAAGTAATCAAATAAATGAATAAATACAGGAAAAAGGACAATTCTTACTTAGAGAAGAAATGCAATGAATAAATGTACAAGAAATTAGAGAGGCAGAATAATCACCCTTGGATAAATACTGCAATAATAATTATTGCTGGCAAGATCTATCAATGGATGTTAAAATTCATGGGCAAAAATGTGATGAGAAACAGAATATTTGCATAATCTTAAACTCTCTCAAGGTATTTATTAATTTTAAGGGGGAAATTGTAACTGTACAGTGAAAAAATCTGGCAGACAACATTTTAACCAAATGTCCATGTTTTAACATTACCCAAAATAAGATATATTGGAACCACGTGCTCTCTGAGAAGATGCACCAAGAAGCATACAACCTCATGTTTGTGGTATTCTTGTCAGGAATGCATAACCTCAGCTGAATCATAAAAAAAATATCAGATAAATCAAAATTGAGAGACAGTCTACAAAATGACTTTCTAGTACTTTTCAAAAGTATAAAGGTCATGAAAAACAAGAGAAGATTGAGGAAATGTTATAGATTGGAGGAGTTTAAGAAAGCATGGCAACTAAACACCATTTGGAACTTTGTACTACCCTGGACCACACACACACACACACACACACACACACACACACACACAAATACACACTTGGGAAAAATTGTTGAATTTGAATGAGGTCTGTTGTTTAATTAATAGTATTGTACCAATGTTACTTTCTTGCTTATATAAGGTGTTAACAGCAGGGAAAGCTGAGTGAAGGATATGTGAGAACTCTCTGTACTATTTCTGCAACTTTTCTGTAAGTATAAAATTATTCAAGATAAAAAGTTAAAAAAAAAAAAAAAGAAGAAGGGCGCCTGGGTGGCTCAGTGGGTTAAAGCCTCTGCCTTCAGCTCAGGTCATGATCTTAGGGTCCTGGGATAGAGGCCTGCATCGGGCTCTCTGCTAGCGGGGAGCCTGCTTCCTCCTCTCTCTCTGCCTGCCCTCTGCCTACTTGTGATCTCTCTCTGTCAAATAAATAAAATCTTAAAAAAAAAAAAAAGAAGTACCATAAGGGCAGTGCAGAAGAAACTGCTTTAAAGGGCTCTGCAGAGGGGAGAGCTCATTCAGAAAGACTTGATAGCAGAGGTGGTATATTATTGTGCTAGAGCTGCCAGAAGAGAATACCACAGGCCAGGTGACTTTATCTACAGAAATTTATTTCTCATACTCCGGGAGGCTGAACATCCAAGATCAAAGTACTGGCAGGGTTGGTTTCTCCTGAGGCCTCTTTCCTTGGTTTGCAGATGGCAGCCTCTTAATGAAGGCTTCTCACTGTGTTATTACATGGCCTTTTTTTTGTACTTTCTTTCTGTTCTCTTTCTCCTATATTAGGACCACACTCTTATGACCTCATTTAACCATAATTACGTTTTTAGAGGCCCTTTCTGTAAATACAGCCACTTTGGGAGGTAGGCCTTCAAAATATCGGTTCTGGGGGAACATAATTTAGTCCATAATGATTGGCAATTATGAAAGCTTTTGAAAGATAGATATTAGCAGTGTTGGGGGAAATGTGTGGCAGTGATTTAGGGAACAGCAAGTAGACAGGGTTCCTCAGAGAAACAGAACCAATGGGATATGCATAGATATATAGAAAGAGATTTATTATAAGAGATTAGTTTACATGATTATGGAGACCAAGAAATATGTAAGCTAGAGGACCAGGAAAGCTGGTGGTGTAGTTCCAGTCCAAGTGGAAGGCCTGAGAACCACGGGAGATGACGGTGTAAGTCATAGTCTGAGTCTGAAGGGCTGAGAACCAGGGAGTTAATGGTATAAGTCCAAATCGATGGCCAAAGGCCTGAGAACCAAGAGAACCAATGTCTGAGGGCAGGAGAACACAGAAATCTCAGCTTAAGGACAAGGAGCCGATTTGCCTTTTTACTGTCTTTTTGTGTTTTTTGTACCCTTACCAGATTGGATGATACTCATTTTCACTGATGAAGGCAATATTTACTCAGGGTACCAGTTCAAATGCTAATCTCTTCTGGCAATATCCTTATAGACAGATCCAGAAAAAATGTTTACCAGCTCTGTGGGTATCCCTTAGCCAAGTGAAGTTGACACATACAATACACCATCATAAATGCAATCCTTGTCAGCTTGGCACCCATACACATATCCTTACATAATCTCTAATGATAACAAGGTCAAATTCTGCCTCACAGGGGCACCTGGGTGGCTCAGTTGTTAGGCATCTGCCTTCGGCTCAGGTCATGGTCCTGGGGTCCTAGGATCGAACCTCACATTTGGCTCCCTGCTCTGTGGGAAGCTTGCTTCTCCCCCTCTCACTCCCTCTGCTTGTGTTCCCTCTCTGGCTGTGTTTCTCTCTGCCAAATAAATAAATAAAATCTTAAAAAAAAATTCTGCCTCACAGGATACAACTATCTTGAATACAAATGAAAATGCACTACTGCTTCTCCAGAAGAGGAGATAAAGTCCTTGAGTGATGTTTAGTCTTCTTATATCCCATAACTTAAATACTATGATGTGAAATAATAATACTTAACTACTATAAGCCAATACATATTATATTACATGATAAGGGAATAAGAGAGGAAAGAAAAAAAGGTATTTGTTTAATACCAACATATTCATAATAAAATAAGGAGGAAATACTCATGACAATTATAGTCCTCATATTCATAACTGGTTATGTGGTTGTAGCTGGTATTTGTAAGTACTTCTTTTACTATCCATTTTGTATTCCCTCTGCCTTTAGCAAGCAACTCAGCTGGTTTTAGTTTTTTAGCAAGTGGCTGGGTAACTCAAACTTTCATAACTAAACAGTCTGGGCCATGAATACTCCTGCCAGGATTGGGTTGTTGTAGTTTTCCATTGATCTTAACCACAGGGCATGGTGATACTTAGAGACATTCCAATAAATCTCCTGCATTCCACACGTTTTCTTTCTTACTCCCATTGAGTAACAGTAGTCAAATATCCCCTTGGTATTCAGAATCAATCACCCCAGCCAAGACCATAACTCCCTTCCTCACCTGTTGATTAAGAAACACGAGGAGCCCAAAGTGGCTAGGTGGCAATCGTAACTTCTAGTTCTATGCAATTGTTGTTTTTCCTGCTAGAAACACTCCCCTCTTTGGAAATAAGACCTCTAAGCTTTCAAAGCACAACATCACAGGAATAGAAGGCAAAATTTTTTGCTAATGTATTGGTGGGAATAGTAATGAGCATATACAGCCTTCTGGAGAAAACTTGTACCAGCGCTGTAAGGTATTGCCACATAGCTGGTGCTATAACTGTGTCTTCAAAAGGTCCTTGCAGTATTTTATCAAGCTAGCTGCTTCAAGACGGTTGGAAACATGGTAAGACCAGTTAATTCCATAAGCATGGGCCATTGCTACATTTCTTTTGCTAGGTGAGTTTTTTAACCAGAAGTAATGCTCTGTGAAATACGATGACAGTAGATAAGACATGCTATAAGTCCACAGATGATAGTTTTGGCTGAAGTTTTGTGTGTAGGGAAAGCAAATCTATATCCAGGGTAATTATCTATTCTGGAAGGAACAAAACTATCCCTTCCATGATGAAAGCAGTCTGATGTAATTGCTTGCCACCAGGTAGCTTCTTGATCACCTGAGTAATAGTGCCATATTGGGGAATCAGTCCGGATCTGTTGCTGCCAGATGGGCCCTCAGTGGTGGCCATAGCCAAGCTGGCCTCGGTGAGTATAAGTTCATCTTGCTGAGCCTATGCATAACCTCTACTCCTGCTACCACAGCCCCTTTGTTCAAGGACCCACTGGGTGATGAGAGGGATGGCTGGGGAAAGAGGCTGACAGGTATCCACAGAACAGGACATCCTATTCACTTAATTATTAGAATTCTCCTCTGCTCAGGTTGTTCGTTGGTGAGCATTCATATGGGACACTAATATCTTCACATTTCTGGCCCATTCAGACAAGTCTATCCATACCTCTACCCTAGATTTCTTTGTCATCAATTTTCTAATCATGTTCCTTCTAAGTTCCTGACTATTCAGCAAAACCTTTGGCTAAAGCCACAAATTGGTATATGGCTAAACATCTGGCTATTTTTCCTTCCAAAATGGACATCCAGGTGTACTGCCCAAAATTCTGCCTGCTGGGAGGATTTTCCTTCACCACTGTTCTCTTCAGGGATGTCCCAGAGAAAGGCTGTAGTGCTGCAGCTGTCTGCTTTTGGATCGTGTCTGCATATCATGCATTTATAAATCAGGCCTGTGTCTTCTCTTCCTCTGTCAATGCATTATAGGGAACTTCTCATGAGACCAGAGAAGCAGGCTGAGAGAAGGAAGCCAGTAGCAGGGGTGGGAACTATGAGTATTTGGGCCCCTTCTTCACAATAAGTTAGTTGTGCCTTCAGGGCCTTCTTGAGCCTGATCATGTATACACCACTTACACTTGATGATGACGTCTTGCTGTGCATATCCAACTTTAGGGCTTGGTGGGCTAGATAGCACCTAGTTCATGATAGGAGCTTAGATACCATGGTAACGTGGTGGCCTGTGGTCAAGCTTTCAGTTTCTACTAAGGTTCGATAGCAGGTCAAGAGCTGTTTCTCAAAAGGAGGGTAGTTATCTGCAGATAATGGCAGGGCTCCCAGATCCTAAAGGCTTGTGCTTCTATTCACCTACACAAGCTTGCCAAAGTCCCTAAACTGTATCTCTGGGGGCACATGGGTGGCTCAGTCGTTAAGCATCTGCCTTCACCTCAGGTCATGATCCTGGAGTCCTGGGATCAAGCCCCGCATTGGGCTCCCTGTCTGGTGGGAGGCCTGCTTCTCCCTCTCTCACTCCCCCTGCTTGTGTTCTCTCTCTTGCTGTGTTTCTCTCTGTCAAATAAATAATAAAATCTTAAAAAAAATAAATGGTATCTCTGTCTGCCACTGACATTTTAAGCATTATTGAATCTGTTGCCTCATATGGGCCAAATGGGAGGCCAGTTTGCACAGCAGCTAGACTTGTTGTACAGCCTTCTCTTTTTCTTGGCTTCACTCAAAATGCGAGGGTTTTCAGGTCAGTCAATACATGGGTTGGACAAAATTAAAAAGACAGGAAACAACAAGTGTTGGAGAGGCTGCGGAGAAAAGGGAACCCTCTTACACTGTTGGTGGGAATGCAAGTTGGTGCAGCCACTTTGGAAAACAGTGTGGAGATTCCTTAAAAAATTAAAAATAGAGCTACCATATGACCCTGCAATTGCACTACTGGGTATATATCCCAAAGATAGAGATGTACTGAAAAGAAGGGCCATATGTACCCCAATGTTCATTGCAGGAATGGTCACAATCACCAAACTGTGGAAAGAGTTAAGGTGTCCTTCAACAGACGAATGGATAAAGAAGGTCTGGTCCATATATACAAAGGAATATTATGCCTCCATCAGAAAGGATGAATACCCAACTTTTGTAGCAACATGGACAGGATTGGAGGAAATTATGTTGAGTGAAATAAGCCAAGCAGAGAAGGTCAAGTATCATACGGTTTCACTTACTTGTGAAGCATAAAGAGTAACATGGAGGACAGTGGGAGAAGGAAAGGAAATGTAAACTGCGGTAAATCAGAGAAGGAGATGAAGCATGAGAGACTTTGGACTCTGAGCAACAAAATGAGGGTTTTGGAAGGGAGGAGGGTGGGGGAATGGGTAAACCTGGTAGTGGCTATTAAGGAAGTCATGTATTGCATGGAGCACTGGGTGTGGGGCATAAACAATGAATCTTGAAACACTGAAAAAAATAAAATAAGTTATTATAAATAAATAAATAAATAAATGGTTAAAAAAAATACATGGGCTGGAGTAACATACTCCAGTAACATGTTGCCTTCAAAATCCAAAGAGCCCCATGAGGCACTGCACTTAATTCTTATAGGAGGATCTGGGGGATGCAACAACTTATCCTTCACCTGAAGAGGTACATCTCAACATGTCAATACCTCAGACCCCTCAAAATTTCACTGAAGTACAAAGTCTCTGTATTTTAGTCAGATTTATTTCCCACCCTCTGACATGCAAATGTTTCACCAACAAGTCTAGGGTGGTTGTTACGTCTCACTCATTAGGTCCGGTTAGCATAATATTATCAGTATAATGGACCAGCATGATATTTTATGGAAGGGAAAGGTGATCAAGATCCATGTGAACTAAATTATGGGATGGTACTAAGGAGCTGATATACTCCTGAGTAAGATAGTGAAGGCATATTGCTGGCCTTGTGGACCACTCTCCATCTCATCCTTCCTTCCTCCCAACACATAGACACAAGTGATAAATAGGTAGGCATGGCTCTTTTTTAAATGTTAGCACTGTTCATAACACAATCTTTTCTTTGACAGTGTTCAACTATTTTATTTAAACACGAGCACTGGCATTTTATAGTGGCTCATAGCATCTCCTGAATTCATTTGATTCTTGTAGCTCATATGATAATTGCTGAAAGAAATAGCACTTTGAGTCACTCAGTTGTGTAAGAGCAGTGTATTTTATAACTTTTTCATCTCATAAAACAAAGCTACATTTTTCCTTACAGTTGGAAAAAAGCTTTAGACTGGAGTAAACCTGACCTAAGGCTCCAAGTTTATAGGTCCAATTTTATTCCCCCATAAATTCATGGGATAACATTATGCGAATTCTCCCATGGGGTGCTAAGTCTTAATCTAGTCAGGTGTTTGTGGCATTTCATGTAATTAAGTAATTATTTTCAGTGGATTAAAAATTTTAGAAGGCTTTGAAAAATGTTAACAAAAAAAGCATTCTGTTGTATTTACATTGAATCTTAATCCTCGCTATTCAAAGAATGTTTATCAGTTAAAGATATAGCAAATATTAACATTTCTACTTTGTAGGCAGAGAAACTGTGTGATGCACTTGAAGTGAAACTGAAAGTCAAAAGTGGGAGTTTTTGTTTTTTTTTTTTTTTTACCAGAGCTTGTATTAATTCTGTTCTCTATTCTCCATTAACAGCTTTTCCACTTTTTCATCTCTCCCATACAAATAAATCCATGTAAGTACTTTGGAGAAATAATATTAAAAGGGTATAGCTAAATTTTAAATTATTTTTGAAAGTGCTGTTTAAGGTGCCTGGGTGGCTCAGTTGGTTAAGCGACTGCCTTCGGCTCAGGTCATGATCCCTGAGACCCGGGATCGAGTCCCACATCGGGCTTCTGCTCGGCGGGAAGCCTGCTTCTCCCTCTTTCACTCCCCCTGCTTGTGTTCCCTCTCTGGCTGTGTTTCTCTCTGTCAAATAAATAAATAAAATCTTAAAAAAAAAGTGCTGTTTGAGAGTGGTGATTGTTGCTATGGGTTACCAGATTTATTCTGTTATCAGTCAATTACTGACTCTTTTTATAATACTTGCTGTATCTTGCCCCCATATTTCACCAGCCTTCTTAAAATTCTATCAACTAAAACATATAATCTAAGTAAAAATAGTATTTTTGTATCAGAGATACAGCTTGAAGTCAATTCCCCTGTCTCCCCTTTTCAAGGGGCCTTGTGTGCAAGATCAGTGGGGAGGGGCAGAGGTTAAGGAAGAGAGAGAGAATCTCAAGCAAATTCCCTGCTAAGCATGGAGCTTGACGTAGGACCCCATCTCATGGCCCTGAGATCATGACTTGAGCTGAAATCAGGAGTTGGATGGAGATAGCTGAGCTCTAATGAATCTATGCCCTATAGGGTTAACAAGGTTAAAAGCAGTAAAAAGTTTAAAGCTGATTTTTCAGAGAAGGGTTTTCCCCTAATCAGCTATTGTGTCTTTTCAGACCCTACTGACAAACTCACTAGTTGTCACTGTAGATGTCTGGACTCAAGGTCAACTGATAAGATTTCAGCCTATGAACAAGCAATTCCTTAACCCAAGATAATGAGCCCAAGTCTCCATCCAGTTTATATAAGCTCTTGGAGTATGCCCATAGCCCCTTCTCCTTGTGCTAAGATAACCTCCCTGACATCAGGGACCGAATCTTGCTTCATTCTGATGTTAAGGCTCTGTCTCAAAGTGAATATGGGCTATATGATACATATATGTTTGCTCAATGTACATGCTCCCCTTTTCTCATGAATTGTCACAAGTTTCTCCACTCTTTTCATCAATATGTATGTGATCTCAACCCTCATGTTTATAAAAAACTTGTTCTCTCCCCTCTTAGGGAGGTGGATTTGAGACTTATCCTTCTATCTCCTCCTTTGGCTGCCTCTCAAATAAACACTTTCCTTGGTATATACCTGATGTTTCAGTGACTGGCTTCGCTGCACCTCAAGCAGATGGACCTGGGTCTGTTATACTTAGATTAAAAGTATACTTGTGCAGGGGCATCTGGGCGGCTCAGTCATTAAGCGTCTGCCTTCAGCTCAGATCATGATCTCAGAGTCCTGGGATCCAGCCCCGCATCGGGCTCCCTGCTCAGGGGAAAGCCTGCTTCTCCCTTTCCCTCCCTCTGCCTGTGTTCCCGCTCTAGCTTTGTTTCTCTCTGTCAAATCAATAAATAAAATCTTTTTTAAAAAAAGTATACTTGTGCAATGAGTAGGATAAACAAAAATCATTTATACCTAGAAATAGCATAGTAAAAGGGAAAATAACATTTATAAATAGATAATGTTGAAACCTAAATGAAAAGTCAGATTATTGCTAAAGTAACAATAATTAAACTGACATTAGACTTGTCAGTAATAGATACCAGAAGACAAAGGAGAGTGATATTTTAAAAGTACTGGAGTTAAAGCGTCATCCCAAATTGAAAGCAAAATAGGACCCTTATAGAAAAAGATTATATCACTTTGCTACCCATAGATTTTTCTGAAAGAACTACTAAAGAATGTGCTACAGTAAGGACAGAAGTTAACCTAGATAGATGCAGAGGGAAAGAGAGAAAAATATAATGTGAACTGACTGTTCTAGTCACAAGAAACTTATCTTTTTTAAAAAGTCAGAATTCTACAACACAAGTGGAGTTGTTTTTTGGACTGGTTACTATTCAGCTGTGTTCAATTATAAATTAGGTTCAAAAAAAGCTTCTCATTATCTGGTAATTTAGAATGACTTTCATAAAACTCCTAGAGCCTCCAGTAATTCTTCTAACTCCATTAGCTTTCTAGTCCTACAATTAATTGGGAAGATCCATTTAAAAACAGCTTGTTCATCACTTCTTGTTGAAATTATCAGTTAAGATTGTATATGGTGGATATAAAAAGGTTAGCACTAAAATAACTCTGAAAACTTAGGCAAAATTCAATCATGTCGACTCTCAGCTTAAAGCTCCCCAAGTGAAAAATAAGTAAAATCTGTGTGAAAGTAGTAACACACACATACACACAAGATACACACTGCGTGCAGTGATAAAACAGCAGAGAGGGGATAAACAATTGATCCAGAATGTAGTTAGGTTTAGTTACAGATCACAAAAATAGAATGGGGAAAAAGGCATTGTCTCCAAGCGAAATGGTTTTTAAGAGCTCAAGAAGTCTTGGTACAGCACAGTACCAGAATTAAACAGTTTTGAGCACTTGCTATGGTATGCCACCTGTGTTAAGTTCTGAGGAGGAATTCAGAGGTGTGGAAGATAAAATCCATGGTCTCTAGAAGCAATTCATGTAGTGGTGAGACAGACATATATAAACAATTTTTCAAGTGTGGTTGAAAAAGGTGATAAGAGAATGGGAGGGAGGAGAATTAAATTCTAATTAGGGGTGATTAAGAAAGTATGTCAGAGGAAATTGGTTTAAATTGGATGTTGAAGAATGGGTAAGAATTTCATATCAGGCGATGAGGACAGGCATTTCAAAGATACATAGTGAAGGAGCATGAGGAAAATAAAGCTCAAGATCCAGCTGAGCTTTCCTACTTACCTTCTTCCCAGGACTGAGGGCTCATCTCTGTTGGGAAATTCATTAAGTTTCCAGAAACAAGCAGATAGATACATCTGAACAGAGGGTAAAATGAAGGGACCAGGAGGAAGCCAACTCTTGAAAGAATGGAGGCAAACGGAGAAATACATATGCATATCTGAAACTTCTGGTGTTTTAAAAATGTGTAAGTGGCATCATGTTGAACAAATCATTCTGTGACTTTTTCCCCATTCAGCTTTCTTTTTGTGACCTCTACATCTCTGTGAGCTCTGGTTCACTTATTTTACCTTTTTGCTTACCCATGTTTCTATTTTTTAAAGATTTATTTACTTATCTGAGAGAGAGTGAGTGAACATCATGATTGGGAGTAGGGGAGAGGGACAGAATCTTCAAGCAGACTTCTCACTGAGCATGGAGCCCAACACAGGCTCAATCCCACAACCTATGAGATCATGAGTAGAGATGAAACAAAGAGTTGAATGCTCAATCAACTGAGCCATGTAGGAGCCTCACTGGGTTTCTTTCTTTCTTCCTTCCTTCTTTCTTTTTTTTAAAAGATTTTATTTATTTATTTGACAGAGAGAACACACAGCTCGAAAGGAAACACAAGCAGGAGGAGTGGGAGAGGGAGAAGCAGGCTTCCCACCAAGCAGGGAGACTGATGTGGGGCTCGATCCCAGGACTCGGGAAACAGGACCCGAGCCGAAGGCAGACGCCTGATGACTGAGCCACCCACGCACCCTGCCCCAAAAGGTTTCTATTGATGCACCTTCAGTTTCTATTTAGTTTTTCAATATTACAAACAATGTTACCTGCATTGTAGAAATAATTTTCTACCTTCTTACACACTTATGCACGTTTTTTTCTAGAAAATCTACCTAGAAAGGGAATGACTTGAGTCAAGATGTGTATGCATTTCTAACTTACTGCATATGGTCTTTTATTCATCTTTATCTCTTTACATCTCCCTTCCATCACCTTTTTTTTCCTTGTTATTCACATGGTGGATATGTAAGAGATATTCATAATTTTCAAGATGGAAAGAAGAGAGAAATTTTCTAGGACCTGAGGGTAATGAGGACTAAAAGAAGATAAATCAAAAAAGAAAAGAAGTAAGACTGGCTTTAATTAACAGTCATTTGGTACCTGGAATACTGGGTCTCAGTCTGTCAGGTAGCTGGTAGAGTAGTGCTGGGGATAGACTTGGAGGGGGGAGTGTGGCTCTCCCTGAGAGGTTGGTGAGTGTCCTTGGATTGGAGCCATGACCAATGGAGCATACATGTTCATGATCCAGAGCCCGTCAAACCTGGCCTCTCTTCAGGCTCTCTTAGTCTTTTTTTTTTTTTTTTAAGTTAGTTTTTTTTTTTTTTTAAAGATTTTTATTTATTTATTTGACACAGAGAGAGATCACATGTAGGCAGAGAGGCAAGCAGAGAGAGGGAGGGGGAAGCAGGCTCCGCACCGAGCAGAGAATCTGATGCGGGCCTTGATCCCAGGACCCTGAGATCTTGACCTGAGCCGAAGGCAGAGGCTTTAACCCACTGAGCCACCCAGGCGCCCAGAGCTCTCTTAGTCTTAATCTTTGACTTAAAAGAGGAGGTGGCAATAAAAGTAATAATAATTACTTCTGGATATTATGAAGATTTAACAAAAAAACTATGTGAAAATGCTTTGTACCTATACCTTATTTGCAATTTTTAAAATATGTTCTTATCCTGATCCTTTGCCTTTCTTTTTCTGTCTTTTCAGTGTCAGTCTCATAGATGTAATGCTATTAGTATTTTCTTTTTAAAGATTTTATTTAATAGATTGGAGACAGAGGGAGAGAACATGAGCGGAGGGAGAGGGACAAGCAGACTTCCTGTTGAGTGGGGAGCCCAAGCAGGGCTCAACTAACAAGACTGGAACTAAAGTCAGATGCTTAACCAGACTGGAGCCACCCAGGCGCCCCTGCTATTAGTCTTCTTAAACATAATGTTTGTTTTCCTCTGAGTGCACTTTTAAGTGTGGAACACAGAACTGATCAATATACTCCAGGATTTGACCAACCATGTAGAGCAGACCAAAATATCAATTTCCCAGTTTTGGATACTACATAGTAATAATGTATTTTAATACCAGAGTTATTTTGGCAGCCACTCCCAGTGTTGACTCAAATTGGGTTAAAAAAAAAAAAAAAAACAACTAAAATTCCTAAGTGCCTTTGAAACATCTTCCTGTTAAACTAGTTTTTTTTCTATACTATAATTAGGTACTTCTTTTTTAAGCTTGATTGCAATACTTTATAATTTATCCCCACTCATCTCCATTAAACTTATTTTTATTCAGTTTGGCCCTTCTTGAGTTGTGATTCTGACTCTGTTATTTAATATGTATATTATTATTCTTTTTCTAAAACAAACTCCTCTGGCTTTCTATGTTTTGTTCACTTAGGGACAAGCATAGAAAGAAATGACTTGTCTTGTTTCCTTCTTCTTTTTTTTTTTTTAAAGATTTTTTAAAATATATTTGAGAGAGAGAGATCACAAGTAGGCAGAGAGGCAGGCAGAGAGAGAGGAGGAAGCAGGTTCCCTGTTGAGCAGAGAGTCTGACGCAGGTCTTGATCCCAGGACTCTGAGATCATGACCTGAGCTGAAGGCAGCGGCTTTAACCCACTGAGCCACCCAGGTGCCCATCTTTTTTTTTTTTTTTTAAGATTGTATTTATTTATTTTACAGAGAGTGAGTGACAGAGACAGAGCATGAACAGGGGGGAGGAGACAGGGAGAGGGTGAAGCAGACTCCCCGCCAAGCAGGGAGCTCGATCCCAGAACTCTCGATCCCAGAACTCGGATCATGACCTGAGCTGAAAGCAGACAATTGACTGAGTCATCTAAGTGTCCCATTGTTTTCTTCTTTCTTTCCATCTCAGAGCCTTTCTGCCAGCTCTCCTCTCCACCTGGAGTAGTCCTCCTTCAGATATCTCCATAGCCAACCCCTTACTTCTATCAAGCCTTCCTTTAGTGTTAACTCCAATTTCACCTTCTCAACAGGCTTTTCTGATCACCCTGCTTAATACTGTAGCCCTCATCCTCTGCTGTGGTTCCCCACCCTCCCATTTTGTTTCATAGCACTTAAAACCATCTAATACAACATATTTTATTTTATGTTAATTATCATTACTGTCTATCCCCATGCTCCATGAATACAGGAATCTGGTTTGTTTACTGATGGATCCCAACTTTCTAGCAGAGTACTGAACCCATTGTAGGCAATCAATAAATATTAGTTGGATAAAACAAGTATATTTCAGGCTAGTATTGATTATAGTAAATTAATTTAGATGCTTCTTGAGACATATTGATAGTGCCTGTTCCTCTTGGATTCCCACAATCCATGGATCATCAGTTTTTAGTTTTTGATATATTGATAATTTGCTCTTTTTTACAGATATTTTGGGGGAGAAGCTGAGAAAGGCTGAATCAGGGAATGTCAGATGCCATTTTATACCAGAGATGTCAGATAGTCTTTAAATGTGATAAATCTCCAACCAAGTCATTGATAAAAATATTGATTAGCAGAAGCCAAAGATAAAGCCCTGAAGTACAGCTCCTATGATCTCCCTCTAGTCATTAGTCTTTATTCTTTTGTACAGCCACTTATCCAGTTGGTGTTCACCTGACAGAATCATCTTTCATCCCGTATTTCTCTCTGTGAAGTCACACAGATATAATGATTAAAGTTTGTAAATACGAGATGCCAGACAACTAGCAGTAACTATAAAGGCTAAAGTATATTGAGTACTTCTTATCTGCTGGGCACTGTGCTGAGTTTGTTATGCACTGTATTTTATTTAATGGATTTAGTCCATTTCTTTTCCCTTTTTTTTAAAAATAATGAGTGAGATCATAAAACTTGTAAGTGATGCAATGAATATTTGACCCCAGACAGTCTGACTCCAGCGTCTAATCACTGACCTTATTACATTGATTCCCTGACATATATACCTATGCGAATGTCCCTCACTCAAGAGCTTAATTATTCTGACATCAAATGTCTTTTGGGAAGTCTACCATGTGCCAAGATGTATGTTAGGAAGGAGGGAAACAAATATGAATATGATTTGAATTTCCTGTAGAAGCTGAAAAGAGAAATTGAGAATTATGGCGTACACAGCACGAATCTTGCATCTATCTGCCGCACTTACCTTGTTTTTCACTTTTTTTTGTTTTTGATAATTAGTGATGTCTTTCCTTTTAGGCTAATTTAATACTTGGTTCCATAACCTGTTGGCAACCAAGAAGCACAAAAATCTAGGATAAATACACCTCTGCTCAGAGGTTTCTAAAAGCCAGAAACTGGGGACATATGATAGAGACTGCTTATTTATAGTTCTACATAAATGCCAATTGTTTGAACCCTGAGAGGAGCTGTGCTTGAACAGATACCCCTGACCTGCTGCCAAAGTGCTGCTTTGATCTTGTGAGTCTTTTACTAAGTTCTCATGCGATCTCATCTCACTGCCCCTTAACTGAAAGCAATTTTCATGTTTTATATTTAAGCCTTTTGAGGCACTGAGCCAGGTGGTGAATTAATTACTTTTGTAGGTTGAGAAAAGATCCCAACTTTGTTGTTAAATTCAGCTAAAGTTAGAAAAAAATTTTTGAAGGCTGTATTAATACCATTTAGCTTTTATTTCATTAAAAATCTGTTTCAAAGGCAGAGCATGGTTTAATGGCTGCTTTAAGTGTTTTGGATAAGGATTTTTTTAATCATAGGTAAAAGTATGAAGGACTACTATTTTTTTTTTAAATAAACCAGTGTCTTTTTTATTTTTTTAAAAGATTTTATTTATTTATTTGACACAGAGAGATCACAAGTAGGCAGAGAGGCAGGCAGAGAGAGAGGAGGAAGCAGGCTCCCTGCTGAGCAGAGAGCCCAATGCTGGCCTAGATCCCAGGACCCTGAGATCATGGCCTGAGCTGAAGGCAGAGGCTTTAACCCACTGAGCCACCCAGGCACCCAAACCAGTGTCTTTTTGAGGCAATGAAAAATTTCAGTGGAGGTGATATGGCTATGCGGTCTTCTTTTTTGGAGGTAAAGAGAAAACGTCTAGTTTCAGGTTTATAGAACTTACATGGAGTGTTGCTTCAACACTCTGAACAATCTGGAGAGAATACAGTGCCAATAGCATTCTTCTGAGAGGGAGGGGGTGGGAGATTTAAGAGAGCTCTGAACTTGAAGTCAGACTAACATAGTTCTAAATCTTCTTTCCAGCACTTACTTGAAATGTTATCTTGGAAACTACTTAACATTGCTTTCAGTCTCTCTGCTTATAAATGGGAATAATGATATTTTCTCATTATTCTTCTAGGATCCACTGAAATAAAGTTAATAAGTTGTCTTTCATGGAGTAGGTACTTAAAAATTCTACATGTATTTGAGTCTGTGACAATAAAAATACACTGCAAATTACTGTGGGTTG
>PITA01013553.1:0-57093 GCA_004023965.1 Spilogale gracilis | reverse complement strand
TTTTTTTTTTTTTTAAAGATTTTATTTATTTATTTGACAGAGAGAAACACAGCGAGAGAGGGAACACAAGTAAGGGGAGTGAGAGAGGGAGAAGCAGGCTTCCTGCCGAGCAGGCAGCCCGATGCGGGGCTCGATCCCGGGTCCCCGGGATCATGACCTGAGCCGAAGGCAGTCGCCCAACCAACTGAGCCACCCAGGCACCCCTATCCTATTTCAAGATAAGATTGTTGACCCAATATGAAAAGGCCGAGGATTAGGAAGTGATGGGAGATGAAGAATAGAAATTAACCCCTGAAGTGTGCTAGGTTACTGATCTTAGCTTATTTCCCATTGAGGCTCATGTGTTACTGCCAAGTTTACTATGGATTCTGTGTGTATGTGTGTGTTGAAACCTTTTAGTAAAATATTAGACCTGTGTATGTTAAAATCCTGTGTACAGCAACATTTTCTTCTTATAAACATTTATTTTGCAAAAGTTGCTCCTGCAAGTTTTCAATTGTCTTTCTTTCACTTTGAGAAGGTATTAGATTTGAAAGCTACATTTCAAAAAATCCTGTATCTTCCACAGTCATCCTATCACTTACATTATTCATGAATTACTCAGTAGTCCAACCACATGCCAAATACTTGTTGAGCACTACTGTCCACTGGGTATGGGTAGGGCATACAAGGACGAAGAATCACCCGCTTCACTGTCTTGTAGCGGAGACTGATGACAACAGGCCCGGAAGTGTGGGCAGAGAACAGAAAGAACAGAGGAGAGGAATTTATTATCTGGGGGTGATGATGTGTCTGGGTATAGCGGTGTGTGTGCCCACGTGCAAGCTTGTGCGTGTTGTGAGAGACAGGTGTGAGCGTGTGGGAAGGTTTAAAAGAGAAAGGCATGCCCATGCCAGAAAGGCATAAAACAGAAAAATTGGAAGAGAAGGAAAAGGAAAAGGAAAAGGATTTCAGGATCATGATTTATCTGAGTCAGTATATGTATCCTTACCTTGTCATTAATAGAAAATACCTTTGCCTAACAAGCTGGGGTTCAGTTTGACTTAAGTAAGGGTAGTGAGTAGTCACTATCACTAGATAAATATGAACACCAGCACCACATTGCTTTTGGCACTCTAAAAACCCTGAACACATAAGGCAGTGTTCTAACCTGCGGTGGGAGGGAAGGCCTCACAGGGCACACAAAGCCAGCCACCTAAATCCAAAATGGCGTTTTGTTTTTGCCACCTCCGAAGTACTGTGAAAGTTGACAATGAAATTCAATGGAACAGTTTCATATTCAGGGGCTCACAAAGCTATCTGCGGCCTCCAGCTTGGGTCCTCGGAGGTCACACAGGTCTGCTCAGTGTTCTCACACGGGCATCTGGAGTGGAGAGTTATCCAGCCCACACTGAAGGAGTCCGGCAAACTGAAAGCCACAACTGCTACTACCAGTTAGCTGCAGGTGTGAAGAAAATCTCCTCACAAGAGGCCTTTCTTTACATGGTATCATTTTGAAACCACCTCTATTTGCCCATGTGATTAAACGGACAGCATGCTTTTATAGCACAAATATTTGAAATCGAGTTCTAAAGAGGAATCCTAATAGAAGTTCGTCTGAAAAAAGACACGCTTTCATTTTCTTCCATGTGCTAAGGAAAACTCCCAGGGACGACCACCTTCAGCATCCAAGTATCTAGTGACTGAGAGAGTGATCACATGGTCACATGGGGGAGTGCTCCCATTTACAGAGGAGGACACTGATGCCAAACTGTCTCTAAGTTATTTTTTGTAGGGTGTAAGAACAAAGGCATTCCATGTGTCTCAAGAAATAAGTGAAAGTCACGACCTAGTTCGTCCTCCTCCTTTTGACAAATGTGACTGAGCAGAGAGCCAGATGCATTCCAGGATGGCCCAGCTGACTCACTGTTACTGTTAACATGCACTAGCAGTTCCAAGACATGAGGCCAACTGATAAAGGGGATTTGCTTGGTTTTCCAGAAGGAAGTTCTGTTCTGTTCTACTCACTTGCTCAATCTCGAGTCTCTCATTCATGTGGAGTAATGGGATGGGCAATAAATACGACCAGGAAAATCTCAGAGGATTCTTGAATTATTTCAGTGATTTGCTAATCTTGTACTCTGTACTTTTATAAAATGATTACCAGAAATTGAATCAGCAATTGGAGGGACTGGGAATAGCTTTCACTGTAACCATTTCCCTCACGTAATCATTTCCCACACATAATCATATCCAGAGTCCCCGTTCTTTAAGTGGAATAAGTCAGCAGGGAGGTAGATATTATAACACTGTAGAATAATTGGTCTTGGAACTTCAAATAGTCTATGTCCTTAAGTTGGATTTGCCCAAGAGGTGGGGATTTCAGGTTCAGGAATTAATCTACATTAAATCTTGATTCGACCCTTGGTAGCTTTGTGACCTTGGGGAAATTAATTAACTTCTTTGTGTTTCAGTCTCCTCATCTGTATAGTGGAGTAATGAGAAAAATGCTTAGCTCACAGCATGATAAACTACAGTAATTATAATAATTTTAGGAACTTTAGCCTATTCTAGCTTTCATTTTTCTTGAGTTCATCTGTACCTAACTAGATATTAAACACCATTGAACTTCTGTATGTTGATAGGGGTGTTAGTGGGTGACAAGACTTTGATCTGAAGAAGGGAATGTACTTAGGTGACCACATAAGCCAGATGATTTGCTGTCAATTTCTGAACGAGTCTCATAGTTTAGGGTACACACTGTTAAGAAGGATTTATATTTTAGGATGTCCTTCCTGATGTCTAATTGAATTTTTCTAAATGCTTCATGTTTTATCCCTCACAGAGATGTTAAACATCATCTTTTTTTTAAAAAAAGATTTTATTTATTTATTTGAGAGAGAGACAGAGAGAGAGACAGAGAGAGAGAGAGACAGAGGGAGAGAGAGAGATATCGCCAAGTAGGCAGAGAGGCAGACAGAGACAGAAGGGGAAGCAGGATCTCTGCTGAGCAGAGAGCCTGATGTGGGGCCTCGATTCCAGGACCCTGAGATCATGACCTGAGCTGAAGGCAGAGGCTTAACCCACTGAGCCACCCAGGTGCCCAAACATCATCTTTTATTATATATTGGAACAATGAATACTTGGCAGCAATTGTTGTATCATTTGTCATACTTAAAAAAAGACCAACAAATCCATTTTAAAAATTTCTTTTGTCTCAGACTCCAGTTCTGCTTCTTTACAGCCCTCCTCTCTGAGGTCAAACCTTGTGAGGGACATCCGGATCCTGCAGGGGCACTGATTAAAACCCAGAATGGTAACAGGACTCAGGCACAGTATGTCAGGTGCTAAGTTAGGGAAGTGGGCCACTTGTTTCATATACAGTGACTTCTCTCAAGGAGGAAAGAAGCGCAACCTCCATATACCAGATTCACAACGCACTGGATATGGTATAGTGATATATTTGATTTGATTAACACATAATCACAGTCTTGAAACATCTTATTTTATTTTATTATTATTTTTTTAAAGGTTTTATTTATTTATTTGACAGAGAGAGAGATCACAAATAGGCAGAGAGGCAGGCAGAGAAATAGGGGGAAGCAGGCTCCCTGCTGAGCAGAGAGCCTGATGTGGGACTCAATCCCAGGACCCTGAGATCATGACCTGAGCTGAAGGCAGAGGCTTAACCCTCTGAGCCACTCAAGTGCTCAAAACATCTTATTTTAACATTTGAGACATATTTGATTTTGTCATTCCCAAATATTATTCATTCATTCATTCACTCAGCAAGTATTCATTGCCTGTTATAAACATACAAGGGTGTGTGTTAGATTTTTCCATATACGCCATCTGGCCCTAAGTGGATTATGAATCCTTTCAGAGCAGAGATATTGCACCTTCCTCATATTTGATCCACAGCCTCAGCCTGTAGAAGACATTTCACCAAAGCAACAAACTTACAGTATGTAAATGAACAGTGGGATACACGTACAATGCTTGCTGTGCATAACCAAACAGTAAAATATTTATTCTTATTTATTCCTTGATCATATTTAAACTCAAAATTTAAGAACATGAATACAGACATCATCTCCTAAATCATGTGTGTCAGCAGTATTATGTTCGACCTTTCGCTTACATGCAATGTATAACCTATACACTTATATAAAAACAAGATGAGATCAACAACGTACATAAATTTTTCAGGGAATCAAGAGTTTTTGGTGAAAATAATAGTTTAAAATAGGATTTCTTGCAGACTTGCATCCCCTTTCATGCAGCAAAAGGAAATGAGCAAATAAATCTAAGCACACTGAAGTTTTCAGGGCCAAGCATTTAGATTCAACATGTTCTGCTATAAAATATCTGGCCTTGTTTGTAACTCTATTGCTGGATGTTCTCGGTCTATATTTAACTGTGAGAAACACAAGTAAGAAAGTAAATTGCAAAATGTTCTTTTCACGTGTACAGCAGCGAATTTGAGAAAACATATTAAGGGAACACTTTGTGTTTTTAACTTCCAGCCCCTTTTCTGAGGCCTCCATTTCATTTATTTCATTCAATAAATGAAATGTTTATTGAACTGAGGACCCAGCTGACTTGGAATGAGAATTCTTAAGGGTCTCCCAGAGCCACCTAAGGTAAGTGCCTTACTTTGTCATGTTCTCAAATAAAGTTTGTTTTACGTTCCTTTTCATAGGTGAAGTAAGGTATAATTAGAAAGTTTTATAATGGAGACTTTCAATTCCCCGATTCCTTATTTGCCCACATTAACATTGGGGTGCTCACTGTGGCACCAGCTCAACGCAGACCCCGTACCCAGCCAACAACCTGTGCCCACAGAGGCCGCTGCCCTTCACTGGCAGCTTCCTCCAGCCACGCCTTTGCTGTAGGGGAATACATTTTAATTCGTGCCTCTCCATGAGCCCCTCTCATCTCCACATGGCCAAATAAACACACTTTTTCCCCATTCAGCCTTATCCTCTTGGCAATTAGCAAGAGAACAGACTTGCCACAATGGGTAATCTTTAAGAGGTCCCTAAATCCTGAAATGAAGGGAACAGGTTCTGGGAGGGGGGGGGTGTCATCCATGGCTCTCTAAAGCATGGCTCACCTACAAAGCGGCTTTGTGTTCAAGAGGGTTTGAACACTGTTCTCTTGATTGAAACTGCAGTTCCTGAGTAGTGTCCGTGTTGAGAACTCTGGGTCCTTCCAGAAGGCAAGTGAGTGTTGAAATATTCCATTTCCAAGGACAGCATAACTTTCTGAAGACAGAAATTACTGACCTAATTCCACTGGTCAGATTGGGACAAGTGTAACAAGCAGGCAGAGTGGGGGAACGTTAAGAGCACGGGCCCTGGAGTCAGATTGGGTTCATCTCCTGCTGCTGTTAACTTATTACCTGTGTGACCTCAGTTAATCAAATTGCTCTGTGCCTCAGTTTCCCCATCAGTAAAATGGAGATAATATTAGTACTAACCTGATAATATCACTGTAAAGATTAATGAGATATAGCTGACATGCATAGCATTGGGCTTGGATCATATTCACTAATAATTATTATATTCAGGCAAGGCCAGTACACCAAATTCCCTGGGCAGCAGAAAGGGAGGGAGAGGGTGAATAACAGCTATGAAGGTATTTCTCAAACAATTCCTCACTCTTCAAAAGTTTCACTTTTTACATAGCTCCATCATGAAACAGGAGTGTGAGGGATGACCACGAGATGACACGGTCGGTCCATGCATTTTCTCCCTCAGTCTGGTTTCCTTCCTTTGGGGCTTTTGAGAGGATGGTTGTTTTTCTTTAACCCTCAGGGTCATCTGGGCTGAAATGAATGCTTTTGGGGCAAAATAGCTAGTGCTGCTTTCTTGGTAACTACATACAGATAAGGTGTTGCTTCGCTTGCTCCTTTCTGATTTATATTTCTCTCCCTTCCCACATCTTCCCTTTCTGTCACTCCCACTTTGGTGAGATACCTTTCTCCGCGCGACGCAGAGGTGATGAGGCAACCCCCTGTGCACTATCACAACTTAGGATGTGAGAAGAAGGCCAAGTAGAATGGCAGGGCCTACGGGTCCATGTGAATCTCAGGGGCACAAGCAATTCTGAGCGGCGCGTGGAGGGAAGAGGTCTCTTACCGGTCGCTTTCTCAGGATTGTTGCACATGAAGCACTGCCACGCTCCTGCTGCTTCACTGAAGCCAAATACATCAAAGAATCTCACTTCTTCCAGATGGAGCTGTACCTGGTCCAGATCCTGTTCCAAGAACACAAAGCACAAAGAACTCATAAGCTGATCTGCCTGTTACCTAGCATTGTGGGACTGAAAGAAGGGATAGAGGGGTAGGGTGGTCAGTGCTCAGACTCAGTGCTAAAGACAAAGAGAGATCATTGAGAAAACCTCTCTTGGCCCATCCTGCATGAGAGCAACTATCTCAAACCCTTCCAAGGGAGTTCTTGTAAATGGGGAGGCAGTGAGCATGGGTCCCCGGGCTGGGGGTGAGGCCTGAAGTGGCCCAGCATTTTCTTGCATCTAATGGTTCCTCCAGAATTTCTAAAAAGGTGGGGTAGCCACGTGGCAGTGTGGCTGAAAGGAGTGTTGTATGGGAGTTAGTCTTTTTTTTTTTTTAATATTTTATTTATTTATTTGACAGAGAGAAACACAGCCAGAGAGGGAACACAAGCAGGGGGAGTGAGAGAGGGAGAAGCAGGTTTCCCGCCAAGCAGAGAGCCCGACGTGGGCTCGATCCTGGGTCTCCGGGATCATGACCTGAGCCGAAGGCAGTCGCTTAACCAACTGAGCCACCCAGGTGCCCCTGGGAGTTTGTCTTTTATGTATACTTTGTGTAAAATTGAGAACTGAGTATCCATATCAAAAAATTATTTTTGTTGGGGCGCCTGGGTGGTTAGGCGACTGCCTTCGGCTCAGGTCATGATCCTGGAGTCCCAGGATCAAGTCCCACATCGGGCTCCCTGCTCGGTGGGAAGCCTGCTTGTGTTCCCTCTCTAGCTGTGTTTCTGTCTGTCAAATAAATAAAATCTTTAAAAAAAATTATTTTTGTTACATTGGCTTTGCAGGAGGCTGATGGGAAATATGTGGGAGCAGTCTTAATCCCTCAGCCTTTGGTTTCAGCACTGTTAGTTCTACCTTTTATCTTAAAAGTATATGCAAATCTTGCATTATATTCCATGATATGGCTGTCTTGGCTTTTATGGAAAAATAATGTCTTAAATTACTTATTGGTAAATTAATTAATTATCCCCCTCCCAATAGCTGAATTGAACTGGTGCACCAAGAAGACTGTCCTTGTCTTATCTGCCCTGTGGCATCATGCCAATGCGTTCCTGTTTAAGAGGCAGAAGAGAGAGGTTCCATTACACTGTAAATGGATGGAATACGGTTAGCCTAACCAAATTAAATAGCTGTACTGTCCTCCTGAGGCTCTCCTATTATGTAAATAACTTGTAGCCTCTGCTACAGCATGGTCAGAACCGCATTCTTAAAAGCTTGCTTTCCTAAGAGAGATTGCATGTCTTTGCCAGCTAGCCTTAAACGTGCCCAGCTGACTGACATGTTTGTTCTCTGTTGAGTTGAGATTTTATTCCCTTTCCTCTAGTCCACACACTCTGATCTTCTACCCTGAGTAATAGTGCTTAGTAAGCCCAAGAGCCCAGGGATGGAGGCACTTGTGTGTGTTACTTCTGAAGAATCTAAAATAGAGAACGGGCAAGTGGCTCCCTAGTTCCTACTCCAAAGTTTCTGTTTCCCAGGTCTGCCATTTCCAGCTCTGCACTTCTTGACAGAGCTGAGAAATATGCCAAACTCTAAGCTCCTTGGGAGAATGAACATCTACTTTGTTCACAGTTGTAACCCCAGAATCTAGTCAAACATCAGGAATGGATTCACAGCAATGACTTGAAAGCTTAATACACAGTGTTTCAATGAACTACATGAAAGTATTATGAACATTTAAAGGGGATTCTTTTAAGAGAACATTTACACTCACTGGAACATAAACACAACGAAGGCAGGGATTTTCTCTGTTATATTGGCTGCTATGATCTCAGCACTAAAAATGCCTGTCACATAAGCAAGCATTAAATAAATATTTGTGGAATAATGAAAGGCATAAACTGGGACTAGAAATAAATACTTTTCAGCACTCTTTATTAAGACTATTCTGGCTTGTATTCTGGGATTGGACATCTTGGAGGCTCAACATGCTGGATATAGCATTTTGAATTGCTAAAGTTTAACACCATTTTTTTTTTTAAAGCATGTTCCCAAGATAAGGACTGAAGAAGCACCTGGGAGTTTTGCAGGCTTCAAAGGATGAAATCTATATTAAAATTTATGGGGAAAAAGCAGATGTTCATAAATATCAGTTTCAAAACTGCTAAGTCTCTGAAGTCTATACTTGGCCATCGGCATGCAGATCAGTTCTCTGTTTCTCACACAACTAAGGATCGATTTTTCATTCACCATAAGCACTACTAACAAACAAAGTACTTAAAATAATATGTAAGGGTTCCTTTATTTTTCCTGCTCTGAGACCAGAAATGTCCCAAGTTGTTGCTTATAATCCACATTTGTCTTGGCAAAAAGTTGCTTGAAAAGTTTAGGACAGATGGCAAGCTACGTCCCAGTATTCAAGCTCTGAAGTCAAAAGCCGGCTTACTTCTCCAGAGGATGTAGGTGTTGTGGAAAGGGAATTGACTGAACAAGATGGACGGTGATTCTATGAACAGTTGAAATCAGCTATAACAGCCAACTTTGAATACAGACACATGAAACACATGTAGTTCCAAATATTGTTGGAAAATCAAAATGAAATCAATCACAAAACAAGCAAACAATACCCATCAACTAGTAATACCTAAATTTTTGGAATTTTGGTTTCCTGACTGTGCTTGAGGTCATTATTTCTCTCTCCTACTTACCTTCTTTATCCTCCTGGGTCCTAGAGCTTCCCAGGCCTTGCCCAAGATTGCTTATAATGGATTTTTTTTTTAATACAAGTAAACTAAAATTGCTTTGTTTAAAGAATTATAAGCTTCTTTTAAAACAACTAGACTCCAGAAAAATAATAAAAGGCATGCATATCTAAGTACAGTACCATCTCTGAGTATTTTAGTTCAATGTGGATGATGGTGGATAGACCCTAGGGTGACAACCTCCTCTCCCTCCCATACCCCTGCCTAATAATTCCCATCTCCTGATATTCATCCCCCTCATCTAAACCCTTCCCTTTAAGTGCAGGAGCGACCCATGACTTGCTTCTGAGAAAAAGGCAAAGATGATAAGATATCAATCCCATGTTTACTTTATTATGTGTACACACACACACACACACACACACACACACACACACACACACACCTAGCTTGTTAGCAGATGCAATAGTGAGACTCCCCTGCTGGCCTTGAAGAAGCAAGCTGCCATGTTGTGAGATACCTATGGAGAGTTACACATGGCTGGTAACTCTGGGTGGCCTCTAGGACATAAAGGCAGGCTTCAGCCAACAGCCAGTATGAGTGCCAGGTCTTTAGTCCTAGCACCACAAATAAATGGTATCTGCCAACAACCTAAACACTTTTGGCAGCAGACCTCCCCATTCAAATCTCCAAATGAGACCACAACCCAACCAATATCTTGATTTGCAGCCTAGGGAGACCTTGAACAGAAGACCTGGCTAAGTCACAAGCAGATTTCTGACCCAAGGAAACTGTGAGATAACAAATAGATGTTCTTTTAAGCTGCTAGGTTTTGGTAATTTGTTATGCAGCATTAAGAATCAATACTGACATCATGCCATGAAGAAGGGAAGGTGACAGATACCCTGTTGGCCGGTTCTCAATGAAAATGCTAATTCTACTTAGAGGGGTCACACTCTTCTGCGAACACTCCAAATCAGGCCTCTATAAAAAGAAGAACATAAAGAGAAAGAGATATAATGATAGTAAAGATACACTAAGAAAGATTTTCCTGATAAACACCATCTAATTCAAAAGAGATAGAAGCCCCTGGAGGAAAAATGATGTTTCTAAACAGTTGATTAAATAAATGTTTCTTCAGTTTGCTTTTTTTAAATCATTAATGGGAATAGGAATTTGCAGAAATATATAAAAAGTCTCTTGAAAAGCCTCTTACGGGAAAAATAAGCCAGATAGCATGGAAAGATGAGAGGATATTTACAATATTATTTTGATGACAGTGACAGCATGAGTCAATGCTATGGATTCCGTAAAAGTGTTAAGTGGCCTCTGGATCTTATATAGTCGTTGATGTACTGTGAGAGGGTACAGGGAAGCAATTTTCCAGAAATCAGTGAAAGCATACATCTGGAAGAACTTTGGGTTCCGGTACATTTAAATTCTGTTTAAAGCTATTTTTGCGTAGATACAAAACACAGGACTGCCTCATGTGCTCTGTGTGCCTATGGTTAATAAGATCAACTCAGGCATATATTTCAAATATGTTTTAAGAAATGTAAAGTAGAGGGTTTTTTTTTCTTTTCTAACCATCTCCAATATTTTCACATAATAGGAGGGCTTTGTGTCTTTATGGTTATTTCTACTGCATAAATTCTAACTATATGGAGTCCAGGGTGTGCAATAAACTTATTGAAGGAAAAAAATTAATGTGGATCCTTTTACCATTTATCTCTATATTATTTATATTGTAAGAAACATACTGTATGCTGAATAAACTAGTAAAAAACTCTAAAGAATATTTATACTATAATTTAATTTTTAGATTTATTTCAACTTCTGAAAAATATTACTACTGAATTTAACTTATAGCAATTAATATTCATGGCACCTAGTGTCAGGAACCAAGGATAAATGGAGGAAGGAGACATCATTCTATATTCCAGGATGTGAGACAGTAACACACTGGTCTGTGGCATCCCTCACAGAGAAAAGTTGGATTACATATTTATTTGTGTTTAGTTGTGATCGTTGTTAAGCTTCTTTTGGTGTGACTCTTTTGGCCCTCAATTGGATTAAAGTCCCTCAGCAAGAAGATTTGTTTGTTTATTATTTTGTAGCTTCTGAAGATACTAAGTATAGTACTTTGCCCATAGGAGATGTTCAATAAATCTTTTTTAAATTTTTGCTAATTGAGACACACAGATTTTACCTGTAATTTATATCAACAGTAACATTTAGGGTTTTTTTCCTTTTTCTTTTTTCTTTTCTTTTTTTCTTTTTCTTTTTTTTTTTTAAGTAGGCTCCGTGCCTAGCATGGAGCCCAGTGCGGGGTTTGAACTCACCACCCTGAGATTAAGACTTGAGCTGAAATCAAGAACTGGATGCTTAACTGACTGAACCAGCCACCCAGGCACCCTAGCTCTTAGGATTTTAATTTTCACATCAATTATGCTCACTAAGCCCTTCGAGAACATTTCTATTAAAAAAATACACCTACATTTCTATGTGTATTATAGGAATTCATTTTATGTAATCAACCAAGTTTCTAGAATAAAATGTTAGTAATTGAAGAATGCTTGTCTAAATCCTTCAATACAGCATGTTGCCCGCTTTTTCTCAACTCTTCCAAATCACCAGTTCTCAAGAGGTGTCAGTATCTGGACTCCCAGGGAAACTTATTATAAACATCAAATACAGGTTCTATCCCTGGAAGCCTAACCCAATCAGCCTGTGGTTGTGCCTGGGAATCTGTATTTCTAAACAAATTCCCAGGTTATTCTGATGTGCAATGACTGGCAATTAATCCTACATCCGTGGAAACAGATGAGGATGACTGATTTGTTTCCATTAATTGGTATTTGAGGAATTTTTCAATCCTCCTGTGCATATGTTCAGACTTCTCCACAACAGTTTGGTTTTAAATGACAAAATACACAATCTGGTTGCAAGAGCAAAAATTCCATTCTTGAAGATCAGAGACATTATTATTCCAAATTGTGCAACTTGGAAGGAAGAGAAGAGGCGTGAAAATTGAAGTTTGTTGGGGCTTATTTGAAAGTTGGCATAAGGCTGGGATGTGTGGGGAAGGGGCGAGCAACAGGTGGGAGACAGACTGAGCAGAGGCAGTGAGGGTGCTGCCCCTGAGGAACGCACAATGTGATCCAGTATTCAGTGTGAATGTCACGCATGAGCTCTATTCCATTGTTTCTTCTTTTTCTATTCCAGATTAATAAGGGAATTCTAGGTACATACAGATATATGAGGTCAGTGTGGCCAGCTTCTTACTATCACTCTAGATTACAAAATAAACTTGACTTTCATCCTATTCTTTGAGTACCCATATGTCAGGAAGAACTGAATCGCTTCTTGGCAAGTCATGGTGATTCTAACCATGGGTCTAGCTTCAAATGGTTGGTTTGATTCGTTTCACAGAGAGGTTCTGAAGAACTCTTTCATGTAAGAACCAACAAATATGATATAATATTTGATTTGATTCAAAAAGTCAAGTTTTCCCACTTGCCTAATGATCGTGAAAAATAATATGATTATAAAATGCTGGCAGTAAACAGTACAACTGTTTAAATCAAGAGGTTTTTGCAAAAGCAAAACCTATGTTTTTGAGTTGAGTGGAAACTAAAGGTGGAAAATTGGGTGAAGCTTTATAAATGTTTGATAAATCCATAACAACTTTCTTTAGGAACGAAATTTCTTTTAAAATTGAGCCTATCAAAGCCAGCAAAGCTTTTTAATCAGAGTGGAAGCAAGGACAAAAGATTACCAGTATTTGAAATGTCAAGAAAACTTGACATTTCTACAGTGGTGGCAGCAGTAAAATGTAATCACTGGAACTGTTGGCATGGCAGCCGGCTTTCCCATGGGATCTCCTTTCATACTGGAAAGCAAAGAATTATAGTGTTTTTGTTTTTGTTTATTATCCTAACTGATGGCTGCCACCTGCCTATAACAACTATATACTGAGCATCTCACACCACAATGTCTATCAGTCCCTCTTATCTGTGGTTCCACTCTCCACAGCTTCAGTGCCCCACTGTCAACCCCAGTCAGGAAGCAGACGATCTTCCTTCTACATCAGAGGTCAGTACTAGCCCAGCGCTCTTCTGTCACACTGCATGTGTCCTTCACCTCACTTCACCTCACAACTAGGTGCTTTATCATCTCACACCATCACAGGAAGAACGGTGAGTACAGCCTCACAAGATATTCTGAGAGACCTCATTCACGTAAGTTTTAGGACAGTACATCGTTATATTATTTTGTGTGTGATTAGTTTTTATCGTTAATCTCTGTGCCTAAAGGTATGTATGTATAGAAAAGAAGCACAGTCTATATTTGTTTCAGTACTATCCATGGTTTCAGCCATCCAGTGGGGGTCGTGGAACGTATCCCTGAGGATAAAGCCGGGTGGGGACTGTACGACCACAGGGCACACCACCACCAAGGGTGCAGATAGGGAACAAGCCCAGTGAAGGGGCTTTCTTTTTCTCCTCTGGAAATCAATTAATGAGATAACCATACTCTTCAGCCATGTAGGTTATTTTGTTGGGGGCGAGGTCCTTCTATTTTTCTCCAGTTATCCCTGATACCACTCTCATTCCCAGATGCTCTTCCCCCCTCCCCTTTACATAATTTCTCATGCTTTGGGTTTGATCTATTTCTTTGACCATGTCTTGATTCTTAAAAAATATGGAGCAATGTTTAGTATATTTTTCATTTTCATAAATGATGTTCTGCCACAGACCACATTCTATGTCTTCCTTGTGTCTCTCAAGCTCTGCACACAGCCCCGTATGTGTACTTAGTTTGTTGCCATCACTGCTATAGAGTGATATAATAGTGCACATCTGACACCCCCACATTTTACTTAACCATTTCCCCAGCCCCCATCTTTGCATTTACAGGAACCATGCAACAATGAATATCCTCATGTGTCCCCTTGTGATGTGAGTAAGAATTTTTCTGGGATAATCCTTCAGAAGTGTAACTGCTGGATCACAAGGTATGCTTAGGACTGTAGAGAAAATATTTTTTTATCTTTCTGCATAGACTTTCTGAACAGATTTTACTAAAACTTGGGGCTTGGGCTAAAAGAACAGGCTTGAGAAGTTAATTTATGCCTAATTAGAAAGTAAGAGACCATCGTGAGAGATTTATCTTCCCAGAAGTAAGTATTTACATCTCAAAGTGGGGATGAGACCTAGGATCTGGAGACATCTTTAAGCTGTCAAGCTGGAGACACTAGTTTTATCTTCCCCTTGGAGAGTTTTATTTATATCTCACACGGTAGAAGAACCCAGAATCCTTTCCAATGACCAACACTTTTTCTTCCCTTCTTTCAGATGAGTGGGGGTGCTGGCCCTCCCCTATATAAGTGTCCAGATCCATATTTTCAGGGCTCTTTTACCACAGCACAAACCCTTGTATATGTAGGATGACACCAGGCTCTCATTGCATGTCCCAGGGTTAATTACTGAGGCAAAGGGGAGCTGGTGAGGTTATTGGCTGTAAGTCATCTGCTCTGCTCCAGAAATCTTATTTGCATAAGACATTAAAAATTAAACATTATGCATTTTCACTATGTTTTGTTAAATTTCTTTCCAGAATGACCTGATTTACATTCCCACCAGCACAGTATGAAGAATTCCTTTTATGCATCACATTGGAAGGCCTTTCTGGGCTCTGAAACTTCTCGAAGGATTACTATCTAACAGTCCTTTCTTATATCTGAACTAGGCCATGCTTTTGCTGACCACAGTCATTGGTCTGATTGCATCGGGGGCCGGCAGTAGTCTTAAGTGACTCCTTAAACTAGGGGGAGAATCAACCACATTTATATGGCAAACACTGTATTTTTCTTCATCTTTATTGCCTTTTGCTCTCATAAGAAGCATTCCAAGTTCTGGGAATCAGACTACCCTTTTTAAGTACAATTATTTTAATACACCAGTACATATCAACATTTGGTTAAGGTCTAGTTTTCTTTAAGAACTATCACTTTATTTGTGTGTTCACTACTTGGAGTGGTTACAAAGAGGATCAAACTGACTCTGCCATGTTTGTGCAGAGAAGGTATTGCTTTCCATGATGTGGGAATTTCAAATGTCTCCACTTAGTTATTCAAAGGGCAGAGCACAGCATTAAGCACTGATGAAGTAATAAGAAATCAAGGCAGAAATGATGTTGCATTATCCCTCATAGAGAAATGGATAAAGTAAACTCTTGTCTATTTACACAACGGAAAACTTTGTAGATACTGAAACCAATGAGCTAGCTCCACATGTGTGAATAGATAGATATATTTTTTAAATCACATTGGTAAGCACAGAAAGGATATTGCAAAAGACATGTGCAATATGATAACACATATATAGAAGTTTAAAACAACAGTACCAAAATATCCATGGAAATAATAAACACCAACCTCAAGAGAGTATTTGCAACAGTTTCTTTCTTTTTGTCAAGGGGAATATTTGAAGTATATATGGAAGAAATGTAAACATCTCTTCTATCTTGTGCTGGAAATGGGCATCATTTTTCTGCACTTTTCTGAATTTATGAGCTATTTCCTAGTTTAATGAAAAATAAAAAGTGAGGCAGAGGACACAGTTTACTGAAGCAGAGACTGGCCAGGGTTATGATCTGTGAGGAAGAAAGTTTCCGCATATGAGGGGGCCTTCCTTGGGGTCCCTCAATTCCCTCATTGGGAGTCCCCTCATTTTGCTTGTGTGAGGCTGGCCTTGGTGGTGAAGATCAGTAAAGGACCATCTCTCTCTCCTGGTTTTTACATTTTATTTTATGTGCATTTATTCTTGTTGGGGGAGAGGCTCCACACTAAAACTTCTTTTAATGTAGCTCTTCAAACTCTGAGATAGAAATTTACAGGAAATGCAAAGTGATTTCAAAGTGTTGATATTGCACTGCTTTGTTTTAGAAAACAAAGCTAATCCCAACTTCCATCATCATAGGAAAGTGTTATGGAATGGCTTAAATGACTCAAGTGATACTTAGAAATAAGGGTGCTGTTTTGTTTTATTGTTTTTTGTTTTTGTTTTGCTGGAGAGTGGTATGGCAGAAAGAAGGTAGGTTTGGGAATCAGAAGATGCGAGTCTGAACCCTGCCACTGCCATTCATTAGCAGTTCTTGGGAAATACTTTAATTTCTTGGTGCTTTCGATGCACTTCTCAGTCTGTAAAATGACTGTGATCCCTAAGGTGTCTCCTACAGAGACTTGCTGCCACAAATAAATTCATGGATAATTGCACCACTTTGTATACTGTAGAGAAATAATACAAAGTAGTGAAAACGATGATTTGAACAAACTGAGATAAGAAACTCTTTTTTATGCATATAAAATATAGGGCTTTTTATCTCTTAGCTAGATAAATATGTAAATCTTTCCGAAATGAATGATTTGTTTAAGAAACACTGATGTTAGGCGCCTGAGAAACATTTTGTTTTCTAAAAGCAAGTAACATACTTATCTGTCTTTGTTAGTTTGTTGTCAAACCTCAGAATATTGGACATAATGAGATGCAAACATAGAAAGATGTAATGCAATGTGAACACTTGAAAGGGGAGTAATGCCATGTGTATGTTTGATGGGGCCATAATGAGATGTACAAACAGAAATGCACATAGAAATGTGTGTGGGCAATAGTGTAATGAGATGCATAAACGGATGGCTGTGATGATAAAAGCATTTGGGGGGATATAATGAGATTTATAAATGGAAGAATTAAATGAGAAGGGTGGAAAGGGCAGGTCGTGATAAGAAGCCGAGAGAAAGAATGCAGAGCTACCCATGAATGGAGGAGCTAATGATATGTGCATGAAGAGGATGTAACGAGCTAAAAATGGGATGGCATAATGAGGTTCACAGATGGAGGGATGTAATGAGCTGTACAGAAAGGAAGGAATCATGACAAGCATAAAAGGATTTATGACTACGAATAAAGAAATGGGCATAAGAAGATGTGAGCACTGAAAGGAAGAGCAAAAAAAAAAAAGGGCCATTGGTAAGAGGATGGGAAATAACAAGGTGAGCAAATGGAGCATGCTAACGAGATGCTGAAATTGAAGGGTGCAACGAGGTACGCCCATTTGGGGAATGATTAGACACATAGATATGCCTATAATGAGGTGCCTGGGTGCTGATCAGACACAGGCCACAGTATTCTGTTCTTATGAAGTAGGTGAAAATGGAAAATATCCAGAGTAAGGCCATAAAGATATCTAAATTGTTACAAATCCCCCAAAGAGAGAACTAAACAGGTGATTTCAACGCAACCTCAAGCAATGGTTTCATAGCTGCTATTTATGGTGTACTCACTTTGTGCCAGCTGCTCTTCTGGGTGTTAATGAAATGTATCATTTCATACTATCTTCCTAGCAACACCATCAGGCAGGTGGACCTGTTCCCAGTTTATAGATGAAGAAGTTAAGTTTAGGTGAGGTGAAGCAGCTTGCCCAGATTCTCAGAACGTGTTGGTGGTAGAGCTGTGACTCAAGCCAAGTCAAGTGTATTCCAGTTGCCTTTGCCTCTCTTTCAGTATTTCCATAAGAGAAATGACTTGGATGACTACTCACACTTAAGTGACATGGTCTCTGCTCAAAACATTTTTAGAAGTCTCTCCCAGAACTGTTTTGTACAGTATATACAGTATATTCATGAGCCACGTATAAAAAATTTCATTACTTTAGTGAAACCCAGCTTTTGACTGTTATTCAGTTTGAGTCATCTACTTTTATAATACTCTAGGCCTACATAAGTGTTTTGGCTATTATGAAAATCGATCTCATTCTCAAAAGATGAAATCTTGGTCATTCCTTTTGTTGGAGGTGTCTTGCAGAGGAAGCATAATAAAATGATACTAGTCTGTGGGACCTCTTGCCTCAACGTCACCTGGATCCCATGTCTCAGTCGCCTGCCCATCTCCCAAGATTACCATTTGCAAAATCCACAGAGGTCCCAGGAATTTACATTTAAATAAGGTCTCCTGGAACTTTCACTTATTCTAAGGTCTAGGAACTACTCTGCAACCTCTCGAGTCAGGTGTTCTAATGTTTCCCATCAGCTCTGGTAAAAGATCATGAAGAAAGGGGCTTACACTCAGCATGAACAATTTGGGCTGGCTACAAGGGAGACTACAGAAGGAATTATCAAACTTTGGAATGAGGCACCAAATGATTCTGTTGACTGTATTTGGCAAAGATTTTTTTTTAAAGGCCCTTCTCTCCCTGGAACAGTCTTCAATAGGAGCCCCAAATTGTAGTGAAGATAGTAGAACAATGTAATAATATATTGAAAATAAGTAGACTTTAGGAAATATTTGTATACTGAATTTAAAAAAATAAAGGTTACTCCATAATCCGAAAGGAAAGAGGGTAATTTGGAAATGTGTCTCCAGAATCTAACCTACATGCAACATATGGGATCTTAAAAAAAAAAAAGGCAAATAGTATCACTGACTGTTCCCTTTCTTGATGTATCTAGTATTGATATATTTAAATTGCTATGATTTTTTAGTTTTTTTCTTTATTTTTATTTTTTTTAAAAGATTTTATTTATTTGATAGTGAGAAACACAGCTAGAGAAGGAACACAAGCAGGGGAGTGAGAGAGGGAGAAGCAGGTTTCCCGCCGAACAGGGAGCCCGATGTGGGACTCGATCCCGGGTCTCCGGGATCATGACCTGAGCCAAAGGCAGTCACTTAACCAACTGAGCCACCCAGGCACCCCTGATTTTTTAGTTTAAAAAACCAGAATCTATATTTTGAAATGAGTGTTAAACTTGGATGACTACTCACACTTTAGTGACATGGTCTCTGCTCAAAACATTTTTAGAAGTCTCTCCCAGAACTGTTTTGTACAGTATATACAGTATATTCATGAGCCACGTATAAAAAATTTCATTACTTTAGTGAAACCCAGCTTTTGACTGTTATTCAGTTTGAGTCATCTACTTTTATAATACTCTAGGCCTACATAAGTGTTTTGGCTATTATGAAAATCGATCTCATTCTCAAAAGATGAAATCTTGGTCATTCCTTTTGTTGGAGGTGTCTTGCAGAGGAAGCATAATAAAATGATACTAGTTACCCTTGACTGAGCTCATAACTGTGGGCCAGTTGCTGGTCCACGAATTTTACATGTATTATGTGTTCTAAATCTCCCAACATTCTTGGCAAGTGTTTCCTACACTCTATAGGTAGAGAAGAGGAAGAACAGAGGACTTAAATCAAAGAACCAATAACTTCTGGTCAGCATTCAAAAACAGAGCCTGAGCTTCTAACTATCACACTTCCACTTTGCTTGAAATAAAGTGTTATTTATTCAAACAGTTTAGTGCCCACGGTTTGTATGCATTCACACAATATAGCACTGAGGAGGGAAAAGTATACTGTTTTACTCATGGGCTGATTATTTAAGAAAAGAACCCAAACCACTATTGGATTGGAAGAGACAGTTTGGAGGAACTATGTACCTCAGTTCTCCCAGGAATAGAGTTATTTTGTTAACTATTTGCTAAAGCATTTTTTTTTTTTAATTTCCTTGACTGATGCAGAACATCTGGCTGACTGTGAAGGAATGTTCACTACAGTAGTAAAATTGACATGCTTCATTATAGGACAATCTGGCTTGTGAAAAACGAAGGAAATACAATACATGTGATCAACGGGTTTTAAACTAAACTGAGAAAATATTCCTTCTGCCAATTTTAATTTCTTTAAAAAACCTTTATGTACAACATAAATATAATATGTATGGCTGGTGGTTAGGGAGATAATAATAATGTTATTAATTAGCCAAGTGTAAGGATAACAATTTTCTAGTTTTTAAATAGTGAATCAAACAGTTACTTAAGTTCATTGTGTTTGTAAAGTCATGTGTGATCACTTAGTATTGAGTGTAAGGAATTGTTTAAATGAGGGCTTCTCCAGATTGTTATAATATATAGCTGTTAAGAGGGGGAAAAAAGAATCTGAATGAAGGTAGAGGCAGTATTTAGGGAGGCAAAGTTGAGAATCTGGCTGAACTTCCAAACTCTCTGGCCCTAAGGCATCAATAAAAGTCCTGCTTGTACAAGTCTCCAGAGGATGTATCTGTTCTAGGACTCTTTCACCTTGGAACCTGTCCTCTTATGTTAATCACATTAATCCCTGATGAACTATAATGTGGCTCTGGTCAGGGGAAGTGCAGGTCCCCTGACAGCACATAAAATATGATAAAAGTTCATCTTGTGCTGAAACTAATACTCTCCCTGTGTTTCCTAGCATTGCAAGTCTCACATGCAGCAAAGTACATCCTTGGTCGCAGTCATGGCCAGCTTCATCTTGCCAGGTGGGCATGGCCTGTCTGCATTAGCCTTGGTCAGAAGCGTGGTGGAGGAGTTTGTGCCCCTGTTTCCAAGGTGAGTAATAGAGCATGGGTTGGGGCTGAGAGGAGAAGCCGAGGGTTCTTGTGAAGAGAAACTCAACACAAATCCATCCTTGTCTTCATTCAGAAAATAACTTTTTTTTTCCCCCCTGGGCTCTGACCATCTTTCTGTTTCCCAAACTAGGTTTCCTATTTTTTCTTTTGGTCTCTCAAGCCTTTTTCTCTTGGTCTGGCCCTTGACCCTCTATCTTCTCAAACATAGATCTCCCCTACCTTGAAATCTTTCACCATTTAATTACCACTCAACCAAAAGACAAAAGCTCAAGCTTGAATGAATTCCATTATAGCACCTAAACAGCTAATTACTACTGAAGAAAATCCTATTTCCATTTTACTCTAAGTCTGTTATCTTGGATCCTAAATGGATGTTTCTCATTTGCTGAAAGTCCTGTTATATTTCTCTAGTAAGTTCATAGTTCCTTTTTCTGAGAATTTCATTTTAGACTTTCTTTCCTCAAATCTCCAACATTCCATCCCTCCCCCACTGTCAGATGATGGCCTCACCTCTTATTTCACTGAAAAAGATGAAAAGCCATGAAACAAAACTCATTCATCTTCCCCCCATCAACTCTACTTCTTGATCTGGGTCTGTGTGCAATCACTTTTTCTCATCTGTTCATCATCCTCACCCTCTCTGTTGTGTCATCCCAACACTTGCAAATATGCACGGGAGGCTCCCATTCTAAAGCATCTCCATACTTCCTCCATGACGAACCCATTCAGTACCCACCTCTGCAACAGATCTCTACAGATGCTGTCTCCTTCCTCATTCTCTCATTTCTTCACCTATTCCATTTTGAACCTCACCTTTAAAACGCCCCTAAAACTTCCTTTTCCAAGTTGCCCAATTGGATGGGCACTTTTCTGTACTTTGCTGCCTTGACCTGGCTGCCAAATCCCATTCACTTCAATTCTCTCTCTTTCTTGGACTCTCTTGAGATGCGTGGCTTCTATACTTTCTGGTTTCCTTTTGTCTTCTGTCTGCTCTCTGGACTCAATCCTGTACTGGGTCCTTTGGCTCTCTAGACTATCTTCTCAGACTGCTTTAATCTTCCCCTGGTTTTTACCACCTCTGTGCCGAGAGTGCCCTTGTCTGTGGCCTAAACCACAAATATGTCTACTAGACAATTACACTGGGACATCTCACAGGCATTTTAAATTTAAGATATTCAAAAGTCTCCCTCACCCTTACACTCTTCCAGTTAGCTTGCTGTGTCCCTTTAACCTCCAGAATTTATGCTGACTATGTCATTCATTTCTATCTCTACCAGGACCATTCCAGCTCAAACTATCTTCTTCTCTCATCTGGGTGAGCAATAGTCTTCATGGTTTCTCTGATTGCACTTTTGCTCCTTTCTGATCTAGCTTCTACATAGTATACTGAATGATCATTTCAAAATAGGGTATGTAATAATGCCTGCTGCTCAGAACCCTTCAGTGACCTCTCATAGACTACAATAAAATCTAAGCTCCTTGTCATGGCTTACAAGGTAGAAGTAAATTACCCCAGACCAACTCTCCCTTTGGTTCCCTGGGCTCCACCCTGATTCTTCTCCTTGAACACTGTGGAAGGGGAGAGAGTTCATTCCTGGGGTGGGCATGACCATCCCCCAATATTGTAGGAGAAAGACAATATTAGAATTCTCACTTTTGCTTACTTTTCATTATCATCCTTTAAGATTTCTATTTTTGAATATTTCTATAATAAAAATGATGACTGTAATAATGTACATTTTTTATAAGTAAATAAATATAAACATGGAGGATACTTGCTCAAATTTTTTTTTCTGATGATGTGTGTGATTTAAATTTGGAGGAGAATGTGCTAATGCACCAAGTCTTTGCTTTTCTCTTCTCATTCTTCCTTTTTTTAAAAAAAAAAATTATCATTTATTTATTTATTTATTTGGTCTCAAGGCCTTTGTGCAAATTATTCTCTTTGCCAGGAAAACTCATCTGACACTAGGTCAGAGAAGGCCCTGACCACCCAGGAAACACTGTTGTTGTCTTCCTCTCTCCCTCCAGGCATTTCATTTTTTACAGTATCTTTGTACAGTGTGGCATTGTGCATTTCTTTACTTGCAGATTGCTCATCTCCTTGGGGCAGAGCATGATTATTTATGTCTGGTCTCTGAACAGAGCTTGGCATAAAGCAAGCATTCACCAAAAGTATTCGTAACTTAATGAATGAACTTACAGTTCCATTCACCATGACTTCTCTGTGATTTTTCATTGTTGTTTCCTCCATGTTATTGTTCATGTTACCCTGCTTACATGAAGCCCTGTCCCTTTTTCATTTAAAATCCCAGACTCAGGGGCGCCTGGGTGGCTCAGTTGGTTAAGTCACTGCTTTCGGTTCAGGTCATGATCCTGGAGAGCTGGGATCGAGCCTCACATCAGGCTTCCTGCTTGGCGGGAAGCCTGCTTCTCCCCCTCTCAGTCCATCTGCTTGTGTTCCCTCTCTAGCTGTGTTTCTCTCTGTCAAATAAATAAATAAAATCGTAAAAAAAAAAAAAGTCCCAGACTCTATTTTTATGTCTGCCCTTCTCCTAACCAGCTCTCTCTGAGTCAGGGGTGTCCCAGACATTTGCATCTATATCTAGGTTCCTCCCTCAATCTGCCCTCTCAATCCCTTGTCTTCAGCTTCCTATTATGAATGACAGTCTTGGGAGTCTACCTCTTAATCACTAGATTTTATTCAGACCTTCTTTTTATCTCTTGACCTCACCTTTGCTTCTTAAATAATACTGATTAGATTTTCCTGGTTCTCAGCTTACAGCCTGAAAGTCTCTACTCTAATCTAGGTTTTTGAAATCAACAAACCCAATTCCTATTTATCCCATTCTCACCTAGCTTGTTCTGAAAGGGAGGGCTCAACAAAACTAATCTCTCTCCAACACTGTGATTCACCCTGCTATCCTTGGAGGCTGACATACATCACTTGTCCCTTACATCACACATGTAGACTGAAATTTTTCTTAAGGATGTGGATAGTTACAGCTTATATCTAATAAACCCATTCCTTACTTATGCATTTATTTACGCAAGCGCAATATTAACACTGTAACTCAACACATTACATCTAAGTCTTGGAGAGCATCAGAAGGTCTCCTTTTCATTATACCCAGAGCTGGTGCTTCACTTTTATTTATGCTTTGACACTAGAGCCAATTACCTGGGAACTGTCAAATGTGTTTGTAGCAATGTGGACTGAAAACAAATCTCCAAATGTTAGCCAGATGGGGCATATTTTATTTCAGCAGTAAATTTAATTTTGTTGTTGTTGTTGTTGTTGTTTCCATAATGGGCAGTTTCGAGACCTTATTTCTATGGCATATGGAACTGGAACTTTGGGAACTGGAACATGTGTGTCAATAGAGGAAATTTTTCTCTCAAATTCCAGTCCTTTAGCAATCCCCAATCAATTTTGTCAACTGCCTGTTCCTCTGATAATCAGAGTGCCATTCCCTTTAAAGGGCTGGGCTGCACATGCACTGCAATGAAATTATTAATGGTATCTCTAGTTGCTCCCAGAGGCCATCCTCCTCATTTCCTAAGTAAATTAATGGATTTTATGCCCTTTTTCTTTTTTTAATGCCCTTTTTCTAAAATCTTTATTTTATAACGAAAATCAATGAACTTAAAATAGATTTTTCTTTAAACTACTCACTTACATTTACTTAAAGTAATGTAACTAAAAGTAGTACTTCTGTAATAAATGTAATTCCTTGATCATAAAAGAAACCATACTTCTAACAGAAACTTTAAAAAGTGCTAATTCCATCAACCAGAGCTAACTATTGCTAATGTTTTAGTGTATTTCCATTTGGTTGTTTTAATGGAATCCTCCAAGTAATCCTCTTTATATAAACAATTTTGTATCTTGCAATGTGGCATTTGACATAGCACTGTTTCATGTCACTAAACATTTCTTATAAATATGATTTGCATGTTTTCTTAATATTCTTCCATATGGATGGAAAGTATATATGTGTATACTTTCATTCTCCCATCTTGAGACATTTAGGTTAGTTATAAAGAACTCCACATGGGATGCCTGGGTGGCTCAGTTGGTTAGGCGACTACCTTCGGCTCAGGTCATGATCCTGGAGACCCGGGATCGAGCCCCACATCGGGCTGCCTGCTCAGCGGGAAGCCTGCTTCTCCCTCTCTCACTCCCCCTGCTTGTGTTCCCTCTCTGCCTGTGTTTCTCTCTGTCAAATAAATAAAATCTTTAAAAAAAAAAAAAAAAAAAAAAAAAAGAACTCCACAATATTTTTTGGTGTGCATGTCTTAAGTTTTGTACACATTTCAGGTTATTTCTTCAGAATAGATTCATAGAAATGGAATCACTGTGTTAAAGGATATGAATATTTTTAAGACTCTTGACCTGCATTACTGAATTATTTTTTAGAAATGTTGAAATGATTTACACTCCAACTGAAAATCTGTGAGTTTCTAAACTCCCTTGCTGTAGCCAGAACTGATTATTATCCTTCTAAGAATGGATTGAAAAGGGGTAATGTTAATGTTATTTTACTTTGACTATTAATGAAGCAGAATACTTTTTTCTGAACTCAGTCTTCTTTGACTTATTTGCCCATATCCTTGGCCCATTCATTATTGATTTGCATGAACTTATGGTATCTTAAGGATATTAAACTTTGCCTTTCATAATTATTACATGTATTTTTCAAGTTATTGTGCATGATAGGTTTTATTTTATTTATTTTTTTAAAAGATTTTATTTATTTATTTGTCAGAGAGAGATCACAAGTAGGCAGAGAGGCAGGCAGAGGGAGAGGAGGAAGCAGGCTCCCTGCCAAGCAGAGAGCTGGATGCGAGCCTCAATCCCAGGACTCTGAGATCATGACCTGAGCTGAAGGCAGAGGCTTTAACCCACTGAGCCACCCAGGCGCCCAGGTTTTATTTTTTATAAGCCTTATATTTTTATGTAGTTGATCTATCAACACTCTACCCTTAGACATTACTTTGGTTTAATTAATGTTTTTGAAAGAAAGACAAGCATATACCAAGGATAATGTAACAAATACCTGTGTGCTCTCCATACTAATAAATACTGATATTTTGCTTCTGATTTTTAAAATTATTTATTTATTTATTTATTTGAGAGAGAGAGAGAGAGAGCATGAGCATAGGGTAGAGGGAAAAGGAAAGAATCTCAAGCAGACTCCACGCTGAGTGCTGAGCCTGATGTGGGGCTTGATTTCACTATCCTGAAATCATGACCTGAGCCGAAACCAGGAGTAGGATGCTTAACTAACTGCACCACAAAGGTGCCCCTGATTCTGATTGTTTAAAAAACAAAATTACAGATGAAATTGAGATCTCCTTAATTCCCTTTCCAGTAACATTTCCCTCTCTCTTTTACATACTTCTTTGTTATCCAGAGGCAAGCCTATCAGGAATTTTGGTGTGATCCAAATACGGTATTATATTTTTACCACAGGTATGTACCCACAAGCATTCATGATACTGGTTAGAGTGATATAAAAATATATGTAAGTTATCATACTCTGTAATACTTTTGCAGCTTGTTTATTAAAACTTAATATCCTGTGGTCAAGACTGACTCCATGTTATTACATATAGGTCTAATTAATTCACTTTTACTGACTGTGTAGTATGACTATACCACAACATTTTCTTCATTTCTATACTGATGGACAACTGTATTGCTCCAGATGTTTTGGTCCAAATTATATTTAGCTGACATCTATACTTGTCTCCTGGTACAGGTATGTGAGTTCCCCTAGAAACAGAGTTGCAGGATAATAGGGTACAGGGATTTATCATACCACCAGCTATTATTGCCAGATTGTTCTTTTTAAAAGGTTGTAAAGAAAATTTGTCTTAAACTTAGTCTAGGACAGAAGATTTTTGTATCTTATAATACAAAAACCTATTTGTGTTAAAATAAAAAATATTTATGATAAAATGCCTGAGCATTTTTCTGATAAGCATTAAGTAGAATTAAGATTCTGGAAAGCTAGCTACTCACCCACCTCAGTTGTCAGCTAGCATTCATTTATGAATCCACTTAAGGATTATATAGAGTTTTTCTTAAATGCTTTTTTCTTTTTTGAGTAGCTTAATCTTTTATATTATCTGTAGTATATGAACATTCTCATTTTTTCCACATTTGCCAAGGCTTGTATTTGTCACAATATTTTATTCTTGCCAGTCTGATTACTGTAAAAAGGTATATTGTTTTAAAATATTTAAATCAATTAGTTCACTGATTTTTAGTATGACTAAACATCTTTTCTTATGTTTATTGGCCATTTGAGTTTCCTGTTCAGTGAATTTCCTGTTCATATTCTTCACCCAGTTTTGTCTTGAGTTGTTTGTCTCTTCCTTGTTGATTTAGGAGATTTTTGTGTTACTTATACATATATATTTTTTAAGATTTTATTTATTTATTTGACAGAGAGAAACACAGCTAGAGAGGGAACACAAGCAGGGGGAGTGAGAGAGGGAGAAGCAGGCCTCCTGCCAAGCAGGGAGCCCAATGCATGGCTCGATGTGGGGCTCGATCCCTGGTCTCCGGGATCATGACCTGAGCCAAAGGCAGTTGCTTAACCAACTAGCCACCCAGGCGCCTCACTTATACACATTTTAAATACCTTCTCACACCTTATGCTTGTGTTCAACTTTGTTATAGTGTATTTTGCAATACAAAAATTTAAACATTTCTGTAGTCAAAAAAATTTATTTTTTCATGGTTTCAGCTTACATATCTTAAGAAATTCTTTCTTATCCTGAGGTTGGTTGTAAATACAACTTTTCATATTTCTTCTAATTATAAGGTTTCATTGATTACATGCGTACCTTTAATCCACCTGGAGTTCTGTTATCCATACAGCGTCTTTGTTATTCTTGAAAGAAAGAGAGAGAAATGCTGGCCAGAAAGCAGAATATTAGCTAAACTTTATTGATAAGTTACAAAGGCAGCCACTGTTCTGAGAACTATGTATTAACTTATTCAATCCTCAAACAGCTCTATGAGGTAAGAATAGGTATTATATCCATTGTATAGATAAGGAAACTGGAGCTCAGAGCCAAAGGCCTCAGATGTGGAACATGTCAGAGTTCGATTTTAAACCCAGGAAGGTCTGGCTTCAGAGCCATGCTCACCTCCTCTGGTAGGGGTAGGAGTCAAGATAGGTAGGTTGTAGGGTGCCTGGGTGGCTCAGTTGGTTAAGTGGCTATCTGCAACTCAGGTCATGATCCTGGAGTCCCAGGATCGAGTCCCATGTTGGGCTCCCTGCTCAGCCAGGAGTCTGCTTCTCCCTCAGACTCTCATCCTCTCTCTCTCATTCTCTCTCAAATAAATAAAATCTTAAAAAAAAAATGGGGCACCTGGGTGGCTCAGTTGGTTAAGCGACTGCCTTCGGCTCAGGTCATGATCCCAGAGACCTGGGATCGAGTCCCACATCGGGCTGCCTGCTCGGCGGAAAGCCTGCTTCTCCCTCTCTCACTCCCCCTGCTTGTGTTCCCTCTCTGGCTGTGTTTCTCTCTGTCAAATAAATAAAATCTTAAAAAAAAAAAGATGGCTAGGTTATGCCAAAACTGTAGTTTTTGACAAAACAAACAATTGTTTCTTCTTCATGGGAAGTTTGTAGTGGGTCTAGGTGGCTCTCTAGAACAGCAGTCCCCCATGCAGTGACTCAGAATTCTGTGTCCATCCACTGGCAACCTATCATCAACATTTACTTCTACAGTCACTATGGTAGATGAAAAGAGGGCACACGGAGAATCACATGGTTGTTTCTAAAAGCTTCTGCCTGGAAGGGCACATATCCCTTCTCATATTTCATTGGCTGAAGCAGGTCACATGGCTAAGCCTTACTTCAAGAGGCAGGAAAATGTAATCTTATGTGCCCAGAGTAGAGAAGAACCAGACACATCAGTGACAGCTGTGGTGTCACTGACCAGCCATGTGACTTTCAACAGGTCCCTTTGCTTCTAATTTTAACATCTGGACAATGACAGGATTCACTCATTTATTCAGTTGGTACCCATTATTTATTGAGAGTCCAGTGTATGCCCGGCACTGTGTGGCCCTGCAAATGCAATGATAAATAGGGTGCAACATCTGTCCTTAAGCCGGTGGCAATTTAGTATCTATCTTACTGTTGATTTTCAGTTCTAAAATTCAAAGACTCTCTTAAAAAGCAATCACAATAACAAACCTTCCAGAACATTACACTCTGGAGACTCAGGCATTTTCTTAAGTATTGCTTCCTTTTTGGTGTACATGAATCCACTTGGCTTCAGTGTTAACTCATTTCCAGCAACAGATACACACATGTACATCGCTTTTAAATTCCTGGTGTATGTACACAGTGGTGCACATGGGGAAAATGAAGCAGACTTTGGATGACTCTCACAGCTATTTTGAATTTAGTGGGCAGAACACTTCATAAGAAACAGAAGAAAATCAATTTGATTGAGAAATACCTGGGGAGATAACTTGGCTACATAATGTACATTCCAGATATTAGAGTGGGTTTTTTTATTACTCATGAATAAATAAAATTACAAAACTAAATATTTCAAAATCATTTTGCTTTGCAGTCAATTTTTCCCTAGAGGGGTATTTATTGATATAAAGTAGAAAAAATATGAAGATGTATATTTGTGAGAATGCACAAAACTGGTTTACCAATTAAAAAAAAATCTCTCAGGACTTGAAGCAGGCTGCCAAGTGTTAATTTACTAGTTGCCTACAGTTATAATATAGTTCACATGAAAAATTTATAAGAATTTGAGGCATTGTCTTTAATTATGATGCAACAGTTTAAAATGTGAATGAAATACACACAAAAAAATCCACTCTACTTTACATTGATGCAATTATGGCATTTCCTTTATTCCTACTACTATAAGTCCAATTCTTAAACCAAAGCCAAAAAATAGTGATGCAATAGTTAGACACATCTAAATAAATTTCTGCAATAGTTGGATCATTCTAAATAAATTTCTGATTAATCACACCCATTTGTCATCCTTTTCACAATCCTTTTGCACTTAAGAGGTATTGAGTTGTTTCACAATATAACAGCTTTTGATTAATTTGCTACTTGTCTGTACTTTGAATTTATTTAATATTGGTATGTTTGTTCCCTTTTTAACAGTAAAACAGGGACAGAGACCATGATCATATACTCTCAGAATCTCTGGTTTGCCCAGTAAGCATCCAATACTTACTACTGGACTGTCCTGAAGGCAAAATAAGAATAATCAGAATCTTTGAGTATGTGAATGGCTTACAGAAGCTCATTATATTTACTAAGGAGAGATCAATAACCATTCTCTATTCTCATTATACATATTTTCCCTGAGTGATCCAATCTATTGCCATGACATCAAGTGCTACCTTATGATTTCTAAATCCAGCTCTCCAATAATGGCTTTCTTCCTGAAGTCCACACAGGCATTTCAGCCACCATAACCATCTCATTATCTACACAGATAACTCAGCCTCCAAATACATAAATAAGAATGCCTCATCCTCTTCCTCCACCTCAGCTCCCTTTGTGGTCTGTTTTTCAGAAGGGTGCCATCATCCACTGAGCCCTATGATACACTTGGAGTTATCCTTGGTTCTTCCCTTTTCTTTATCAAGAAACAAGTCCTGTGGATTCTACTTCTTTAATAGCTCTTGAATCCATCCTCTCCCTATAACTTCCAACTTCAGTTCACACCCTCATCTCCTACCTGTTTCTAGTAATAGCTTCCCTAAGTCGCCTTCCTATCTCCATCTAGGTTTACTTAAATTGTTTTGTCCATACCCAGGCCTATGACTTTTAACATGCAAATCTGCTCATGTCAGTTTAGATACACTTCCAGTTTCACTCTATTTGGTGAATGGGTGCAGTTCCTTATTCTGATCCTTTCCCAGTTTGGCTGTCTGCTCAGAGGGTCTCATTTATGTCCTGAGAGTGTTGCCCCTGTTTCCATAATCCTAAAATGCTGTGTTTCAAGTCATACTTTCCTGTCTCAGTAGAGCTCTTTCTTACCCTGACCATGCCCCTTCTCTTCTGTTCACCTTATTTTCATTTTCATTTTCTTTCTTTCTTTCTTCCTTTCTTCCTTCCTTCCTTCCTTTCTTTCTTTCTTTCTTTCTTTCTTTCTTTCTTTCTTTCTTTCTTTCTTTCTTCCCTTCCTTCCCTTCCTTCCTTCCTTCCTTCCTTCCTTCCTTCCTTCCTTCCTTCTTTCTTTCTTCCTTCCTTCCTTCCTCCCTTCTCTTTCTTTCTTTCTTTCTTTCTTTCTTTCTTTCTTTCTTTCTTTCTTTTTCTTCTCTCTCTCTCTCTCTCTCTTTCTTTTGTTTACTTTGTGGCAATTGTAGAGGACAAGGGGATCAAGGGAAATATAGGAGGGAAGAAATGAAAGCCATCAAAAACTGGAGCCCAATTTCCTGAGCTCTTTCCTTTTCAATTCTAGAGTCCATGATCTGCTTTTGTAAAACATTTTGTAGGAGCGCCTGGGTGGCTCAGTTGGTTAAACAACTGCCTTTGGCTCAGGTCATGATCCCGGAGACCCAGGATTGAGCCCCACATCAGGCTCCCTGCTCAGTGGGAAGCCTGCTTCTCCCTTTCTCACTCCCCTTGCTTGTGTTCCCTCTCTGGCTGTGTTTCTCTCTGTCAAATAAATAAAATCTTAAAAACAAACAAACACATTTTCTATTCTATACCATGCATTTAGTTTTTGTGTGTCTCTGAGTGGGCTGTGTTATGTCAGTCTGTGAGCCTCAAACAGCACTGTTGAGAATTTGGTTAAGCTACTCAGATTGCTGCCTCAGAATCCATTTTGTTTGGCCAAGTGGGCTATAGGAGCCTTACACTGACACTAATCCCTTCGTGCACACTCATGCCCTAGATGGCAGTCTGCAGAGTCACAAACAAACACACACTCCTAATATGACCCCTCTAATACCTCTTGTAATCAACAGTTTCCTGTTTCCGAGGGCCTTCTCCTGGTGTGCACTTTAGATAGACTCTGGCGAGGTTTACAAAAAACTGCTCTTTTTGGTTTGAATTGACCAATATGGCTCTAGCCTGGGAACTTCCCCAAACCCCCCACCCACAGCTGCAATAAAGGCATTTGTTCCAGGTCCTGCCTCTCTCTCTGCCTACAACTTACTTTGACTTCCTCCTGTGGCCCCTACAGGTATTCTGTGTACTTCCTCCAGGACTTGTGGGTAATAAATTTCTCTATTTCAGGGGCACCTGGGTGGCTCAGTTGTTAAGTATCTGCCTTTGACTCGTGTCATGATCCTGGAGTCCTGGGATCGAGCCCCACATCGGGCTCCCTGCTCAGGAGGAAGCCTGCTTCTCCCTCTCTCACTCCCCCTGCTTGTGTTCCCTCTCTAGGTGTGTTTCTTTGTCAAATAAATAAATAAATAAATAAAATCTTTTAAATTTCTCTGTTTCAATTTTCCTTGTGTTTTGTTGAACTGGGACTCACCATCTGGCATCCTGTGCTCCATTTAACAAATATTAATCTAACAGTCATAACAGGCAATGACCCTATCTACCAATATCACTCTGCCCTTTCAATGATTACTAAATGAAAAATCATTAATTAATCAGTGTTTTTTGATAATGATGAAAAAAGCTTCAGGAAAGACGAAAAAATTGAACTGTTAAGAAAAAGGCAAACTGTTTCTAAACTTCTTGAAAATTGGTTTAAAATAACATGGCCAAGGAAAGAAACACTTACCTTCTGCTGTGGAAACATGGATTCCATCATGGCTATTTCAAAGCTGTGAGCACCTTCTGCCCGGGTCTTCTCCCACAGAGCTCTGAGGAATCGTACAGAATGACTCTGTATGGACAGGGGCTCAGGAAATAGGCTCTGAAAGGGCATTGATAAGAAAACGATAACATTATCTCCTGTCCTAACAATACTGTCTGATCACCTGTAAGGTACTATTTGGGTTGATATTGAACATGGTTTAAATTTAAATAAAACAAGAAAAAAATCTATCTTTAAGATCAAACATATGATACATTTTAGGCTTTTCACTTTTTATTTTTATTTATTTATTTATTTTAAAGATTTTATTTATTTATTTGACAGAGAGAAACACAGACAGAGAGGGAACACAAGCAGGGGGAGTGAGAGAGGGAGAAGCAGGCCTCCCGACGAGCAGGGAGCCTGATACGGGGCTCGGTCCTGGGTCTCTGGGATCATGACCTGAGCCGAAGGCAGTCGATTAACCAACTGAGCCACCCAGGTGCCACCGGCTTTTCACTTTTTAATAGAAAAGTAAAATTATGGAATAGGATTTCTATCAATCTCTATATATGCCTATTTCTATTGCTCTCTAAATATGCCTAACCTTTGTAATGTAATACTTACCTTGATCATTTCTCAAGCATGGCACTTAACTGGAATATGGTTAATATAAACACTGATATTTATTTGTCCAAAGATCTGAGAATTATGGGATAAAATTAAAACTGGAGCACAAATATCAAGTCTGTTTATACGGAGTAGATGATGAAGGCTAGAAATTGAGTAACTAAGAGTTCACTATGCAACAACTCAAATATGAACAGCGTGAATGGATGGTGAGGAAACAAAAACACATGTATAAGCGGTAACTATTCCCAGAGCTAATACTCTAGTTTTGGATAAAAAGATTGTTCATGTAAAAAAAAAATCACATTTATGTGTATTTCATTCAAGTCAATAACAAGATTTCCAAAGGAGGATTTAAGTTGTGTTTGTGTATTTACTAATCAATCATGGATAGTCATTTAAACATTGTGATATATTTATAAAGTAAGAAGTATTTTAATTCAAAGAAACAATTTTATAAAAACATAGAACATAATATAGGACATAAAATATTACTTACATACATATACTACCATACATATTATCTTTTATGTGAGAGGTATGATAAAATACTGATATTGGCTTATCAAATTTTATTTTTTGTGTCTGTCAGTGACTATCTAAGCCTTAGTTTATGAGAAATTTAGGTGGTCTATATATATAAAGTATCTATTTAGTAAATGAAAACTAATAACTTTTTTCCAGAAAAATCTAATTATTATCATCATCAAGATAAACTGTTTCTTATGCTGAGTGGGGAAACATGGAGGATCTTGTACCCCAAGTAAGTGATCCACAGCTCAGAAAAGGCTAAGAGCCAGCAACAGATAGATTGATTATACCACCCATAATGTGGACACATCTGGGAATTCTTGATTATTATCAGAAAATTATACTGCATATGATTTTTCATTTAAAGAAGAACAGGACTTGATTTAACTAATCACCATTCCAGGAGGACCAGTTAGACTGGAATCTGTGAATTTGAGAATTCCATGAATACATGTTAACTTGACAGAGAAAGCAGTCTGACCCAGCATAGAAGTCTAGTACTGGGTTTATAATGATCAAGTCAAAGATCTGATTTTTCTTGACCCCAAAGTCATGATTCATCCAGATAACACAATATCAAGGGTGTAGAAAAAGAAAGGAAACATAGTAAAATAAACAAAGAAGAAAAGCATCATAAATAGATGATTTTGGATGATTTTCCTTAAAGAGCAAAACAAAGAATCAGACTAAGTCAATAAAATCAGACTGAAGGGACAAAAATAAATCAAGTTTTTTGGTTTATTTTCAGAAAACTGACAAGTAAAGAACAGAGCTAATGATGAAACCAATTACAAACCCCCGATGGAAACCATTTGAAAAACATAACTAAAGTTGAAGAAAAATAAGGTCATTTCAAAAAAGGAAAAATAAATGCTAGTTTTTATCCTCACATACAATTTGATTCACATCAAAATATAAGTTGTTCTCTATGAGATATTATTAAATGTTCTTAAAAAGACTTCCTATGAAACAAACTGAGGGTTGCTAGGGGGTGGGAGGGAAAGGATAGGGTGGCTGGGTTATAGATATTGGGGAGGGTATGTGCTATGGTTGAATGCTGTGAATTGTGTAAGACTGATGATTCACAGATCTGTATGCCTGAAACAAATCATACATTATATGTTAATTTTTAAAAAAGTACTTCCTATAGGGAAATATGGCTTTCCTAAGGCAAGTCTAAGCAGTCTCTTTTCTTTCTTAATTACTATAGTTCCATTTTATGATTATGATCTATTCAGCATTAAAATTAATTTATTAAGAATTAATAAAATTAATTTATTAAGAATTAAAATCAATCTTTTCTTAATAAATACCTTTTTTATAAAGAATTTAATTGGTTAGTAGGGGCTCTTATAGAAAGATTTTATTAATAGAAACAAACTATACTATCACTTGGCCTAATTTTTACCTATTTTATAACATTCATATTCATATTTTTTCTGCTTCAGTCCTCTCTGCTTCTGCCTAAAACCCCCCCATTTCATTTTTTTTTTTAACACATGGGCTTCTAGGAAAAGACCACTGAATCAGGGGGCAGGTGGTCTGCATTCTTCCTTTAATTTTCTTATCTGTAAAAATGGTGTCTGACATTCCTTCCTTACTAATATTTTATAATATATATTCTTTTTTACATGAAAGTTAATGTATTCAAGATAGGTATTTCCAAATAGTCAAGGATCTCTTCTGATGCTAAAACTTTGCACCAAGTTATTCATTAAGTTAGAAGTTCCTCTTTATGTAATTTTACCTATATACATATATGCTATGGGGGAAAAATGGCATTCCTGTATCTTAGTGACATCAAAAAGGATATGCTGACATTAAAATTAATTGGAGTTTGGGGACTATAGAGAAATAAAAACAAACCCTACATAAGGAAAGCTATCCCTCCAAATAAGCTGTTTTTGTTGTCATTTAACAAAAAAAAATATTTTTTTTTAAAAAAGAAGAACATTCTCTTCTTTTTTAAAGCTAAGGACATTCAAGATATTCCTAAGATAGTACTAAGGAGGTTTGACCCCTTCAGTAGTAATCCAAGGTCCTTCATAAAGAAACTACCCTAAAATATAAAAAACCCATGTTAAAAATCATTAGTGAAATATATATATTGCTGTTATTTACATATGAATTATAATCAAAGAATAATTAAGTAAAAATGATTATAAACTCATGCCCTACCAGCTCATGAAGGAGCCATGACAAACACATATACACACCTGCTGAAAGAGAAACATGATCTGGATCCATGGCTGAGGTTCTTGGCTGATGAGTATAAAACTGGATTTACTGTAGAGGCAGTAATGACCCTTCAGGGAGCAGGTAAAGAACAACTTTGCTACACAACTTCTAACAGAATCTAGAAATGAATAAACATAGCATTACACATAGATTTTTCCAGAGTTGTACTTCATACTTGAATATAGAAACACCTTTAGAAATCTTCTTCGGTTTCAGTCTGCAAGCGAATAATTCCAAACAACCATGTATTTGTGAGTGGATCCATCTCATGGAATGAAGATTTAACTAAAGAGGTCTTCAAGTTAAATACTTTCTATCCATCTTTCCCTTGTTTTCATTAATAATGAAAATGAATTCATTAGGAATCTCCAAACAAGTCACTGGGAAGAAAGAAAACCTCTCACCAATAAAAAGGGAGATAGAGGGGCGCCTGGGTGGCTCAGTTGGTTAAGCAACTGCTTGCGGCTCAGGTCATGATCCTGGAGACCCAGGATGGAGCCCCACATCGGGCTCTCTGCTCAGCCAGAAGCTTGGTTCTCCCTCTCTCACTCCCCCTGCTTGTGTTCCCTCTCTCCCTGTGTTTCTCTCTGTCAAATAAATAAATAAAATATTTTTTTAAAAAAGGGAGATAGAGTGTTATTACTATCTGATTGGGCACTTTGAAATGATAATGTGGGAAGGATAAGCAAATGCATAGAGGAAACCCAGGCATTTTCTGGGTCGTGGATAGTATGCCATGAACTGGTAACATTGTTCTCTTGGTTGTGCAGGGGGCACAAAGAGCCTCCAGAGTAACTCTGCCAGTGGTGTGGCTTCCTGTGAACCGGTCTGGTATGGTTTGAAAAGTTTATCTTATACACTGAAGAGGTTCAGCAGGGAAACTTAATGAGATCATTTTTTTAGGGATAAGAAAGCAGGGGAGGGTGGTGGTAGTGGCATGGAGCAGAAGTGGCAAGAAGCTGCAAGTAGGAGAAGCCATTTAATTTTTATACCAGACAAGATAGGTGTTATTATATCTATTTTAAAAATGAGGAAACTTACTGCATTAGTGGGTCAGCTTAGTGAACCACTGTGAATGACTTGTTCACCACCATGACATTGGCATGTGGCATATATAGTAGATGTTCAAGAGAGCATCTGGACAGATGAATGATGCTCAGGGAAGCAGAAAAACTCCTCAAGTATAACCAATGTGTGGCAGAGCCAGGATTCGAACTCAGTTGAGCTGACGCTACATTAAGATGCTTATAGGTGCTACCATACTGGGAATTTTTAGATCTGTCATATGAATGGGTATTTATATTTTCAGAATTAAGCTATTATTTTAAATGAAATAATTTGAAAATTAATAGATTTTAGTATGCGTTACTTTTTAAAGTGGAAGTATGGGTTAAATTTATTAATAAGTTGATGGGGAACCTAAGAAGGTAGCAGTCAGTCCCCACCTAACAGAGTGCCCTGGGTTCCCTAGAGAATTGGGGTGGGGGGTGCATTATCTGTGCACTATAAGGACTCAGCTGTGAAGGAATAACAGGATTTTCAGGAAGAGTTTAGAAAAATAAGGGAAGAGTGACCGAAGACATATTAGAGGAGAAGGCATTAGAAAAAAATAAAGTCACCTGTCAATTTAGAAACACATACAGAAATCTTAGCAATTAACAACTTTCTGTGATTCTGAAACACTGATATGGAAGAGGATATTTTTTGTGAAATCATTTTGGGGAATTAAAAAAATGGGGTTGAGCATTCAATATCCCTGTATAAAATCAGAAATCATTTCTGTATTCTGTGGGTGAATGGATTATGAGATGTAAAGAGTGAAGGTTCAGTGGAAAATACCAAGAGGCTCTCCTTTGAGAAAGAAAGATCCCAATGTATAGAATTGAGCAAAATATTGGTTTAAAATTACCTTATCAAAAGTTATTTGATATGGTAGCTAAAAATATTTTGGTACAGATGTTCTCAAAAAATGGATTTAAATTAATCAGTACTAGAGAAACAGGAAACCAAGTATTCCATAGAAGCAAACACAAAATGATATTTGAAATAAAGCTAGCTGTGGTGTACATGCTAAGACAGCAAGCAGTATGTTCTGTTTTAATAGAAGGGTTCCAAAGAGAACAAGTTCTTTTCTTTTCTTTTTTTTTTTTGACTTTATATTTATTTTATTTTTTCAGTGTTCCAAGATTCATTGCCCATGCCCCACACTCAGTGCTCCATGCAATAGGTGCCCTCAGTACCCACCACCAGGCTCTCCCATCCCCCCACCCCCTCCCTCCAAGTCTCTTTTCTAAAAACCTATATAGTAGCTTGACAGTTACAAGTTGGACTTCAGGCTTCTGCCATGAAAAAAGTTTTTGTCTTTTCCCTTCCTTTCAATATTCTCACTGCTCATTCATGTTTTCTTTTGCAAATTAAAATTGATTAGACTTATTTTACTGACCCTAAGTCCACCAGTTTTCTGTACACAAACCACAGGGGTCCCAGATCACAAAAAATGGGCAAACCAGTAGAAGATAGAGGTCTTTAACTTAGAGCATATATGCTGGCTATAAAAAATAAGCTGGTTCTGTTATAACTTCTGTTAATACTTTCCATAACCTGATCTGTAGCAGTACTTTTTTCCTCAATTTTTTCAGAGCTTTCCTAACAGAAAAATTTCCCCACAATATTAACATTTAATTGCTGATTTTTCTCTGCAGTTTTCTCCCTCATGTTCATTCTGTGGTATTGAATGGTAGGCATGCAGTAAATAGTTGTTGGATAAATGAATGAATGTCAAAAACTATGGGGACAGCAAGAAGGGCCAGGATGTTGACCTTGCTCTTAAGAAGCTTACAGACAAATGGTAAAAACATCCATAAACAAAACATAAATTTTTTAAGTCCATGGGATAGTGGAGGGACACAAAATTCTGACTGCTCAGAGAAATGGGTGGCTATTTTAATTGGGGAGCAAGGGGACTCTTTATGGAAGAAGAAATATTTGAGGTTACTTTGAAAGCTAACCATGATCTTGAACTTAGAAAAAGCTGGAAGGAGTAAAGCATTTTAAGTGTATGGAATATCCAGAAAAAAATCATATAAGGCATGAAGTTTAAGGTAATTCCAGGTAGTAAGGTAGTGCATCTGGTCATTATGATATTTTTGTTTATACATTTGATATCCAAAGGATTATCTATTTTTTACAGAATACATGTTGAAGGCCATGCTTTGCTAAATATAGAATGCTTTGCATATTCTACCAAATCTGATTATTTCTTTTTTTTTGGTAGATAACAGCCTATCTTTTAAAAATCAAAGGATTTGTTGTGGTCTTTATAAATACTGAAATTAACATGAACATCAATAATTGTATAATATAATGTATTATAAGTTGAAATATCCAAAATATATATATCACACACATGGGTAGATTTAAAGGTGTGATACAAAATACAAAAATAGGTTCCAGTTCAAGATGGCAATATAAGAAAACCCTGAACTCACTGATAAGCAATATGCTTGATAAAGAATTTAAAGTAATGATCTCAAAAATACTCACTGGGCCAGAGAAAACAATGGAAGAACTCAATTGATGCCTTCAACAAAAAGGTAGAAAATATTAAAAAGAACCAATTAGAATCAATGATACAATAACCAAAACAAAAAACACACTAGAGAGAATCAACAGATTAGAAGATGCAGAAAAATGTATCAGCAATCTGGAAGACAAGAGTACTAGCATACAAGCTGAACAGCAAAAACAGAAAAGGATTTTTAGAAACGAGGATTAAGGGATCTCTTGCACAGTGCCAAACCAACAATCATTTGTATTGTAGGTGGTTCCTGAAGAAGAACTAAGAGGTGCAGGAAACTTATGTCAAGAAATAATAACAGAAAGCTTCCCTAATTTAGGGAGGGAAACAGACATTTAAGTCCAAGAAGCACAAACTTCCAAACAAGAGGAACTCAAGGAAGTCTACACCATGGCACATGATAATTAAAATGTCAAACATTAAAGATAAAAAAAGGGGGCGCATGGGTGGCTCAGTGGGTTAAAGCCTCTGCCTTCGGCTCAGGTCATGATCTCAGGGTCCTGGGAAATCTCTGCTCAGCAGGGAGCCTGCTTCCTCCTCTCTGCCTCCCTCTCTGCCTACTTGTGATCTCTCTCTGTCAAATAAATAGATAAAATCTTAAAAAAAAAAGATGAAAAAAGAATCATCAAAGCAGCAAGAGAGAAACAAGAAGTTACCTCAAGGGAAAACCTATAAAACTCTAAGATGATTTTTCAACAGAAACCTTGCAAGCCAGAAGAAAGTGGCCTAATATATTCAAAGTGCTGAAAGTAAAAAAAGTAAAAAAACTACAACCAGGAATACTGTACCGGGTAAGGTTAACATTCAGATTTGAAGGTGAGATAAAGAATTTCACAAACAAAATATAAAGGAATTTATCACCCCTAAATCACTTTACAAGAAACGGTTAAGAGGATTTCTTCTTTTTTTTTTTTTTAAAGATTTTATTTATTCATTCAACAGAGAGAAGCGCAGCCAGAGAGGGGACATAAGCAGGAGAGTGAGAGAGGGAGAAGCAGGCTTCCTGCTGAGCAGGGAGCCTGATGTGGGGCTCGATCCTGGGTCTTCAGGATTATGACCTGAGTCAAAGGCAGTCGCTTAACCAACTGAGCCACTCAGGCGCCCCAAGGGGATTTCTTTAAGTGGAAAAGAATTGGCCATAATTAGACATAATAAAAACTTATAAAATATGAATATATATATATGTAATGCAGAGAAGAGAGTAAAAAAGAGAATGTAAAAAAGAAAAAATATTTTTTTCTTTTTCCTATTTTTCCCTTAAATGTATTTAACTTAAATGATCATTAAATGAATATGGACTTCTATTTACTTAGAATGTTATATATGAACCTTATGGTAACCACAAACCCAAAACCCATGATAAATACACAAAAAATAAAGAGAAAGGCAAATAAAATATTATAGATATTCTGATCACAAAGAAAGAGAACAAAATAAGAATACAGGAACAAAATAAAGAATTACAAAAACAATCAAAAGACAAAATTTTAAAAATGCCAGTAAGTACACACCTTTTAATAATCACTTAAATGAAAATGGCCTAAATGCTCCAAAGACATATAGTGGTGGAATTGATAAGATTGATTAAAAAGATCTATCTCTATGTCGCCTATAAGAGACTAACCTCAGACTTAAAGATGCATACAGCTTGAAAGTAAAGGGATGAAAAACATTTAACATGCAAATGGAAGCAAAAATAATAATAAAAGTTCAGGTAGCAATACTTATATCATACAAAATATACTTTAAAAATGTTTTTAAAAAGTTTATTTATTTGTCAGAGAGAGACACAGTGAGAAGGGGAACATAAGCAGGGGGAATGGGAGAGGGAGAAGCAGGCTTCCTGTGGAGCAGAGAACCTGATGTGGGGCTCCATACCAGGACTCTGGGATCATGATCTGAGCTAAAGGCAGATGCTTAACTGACTGAACCACCCAGGTGCCCCCAAAATACACTTTTTAAAAAATGCTGTAAGGAGACAAAGAAGAGCATCAATCCAGCAAAAAGGTATAACAATTATAAATATCTACACACCCAACACTGCAACACCTAAATATATATAGCAAATATTAACAGACATAGAGAGAGAAGTTGATGGAAGTACAATAACAGTAGGGGACTTTAATAGTCCATTTATGGGCACCAGACGTGGAGGAAAGGAGCAATGACCAGCCACCGAGAGGCCGCAAGAGCCAGCGACGACCAAGCCGACCAAGCCAGCTGAGCTGCCACTGCACCCTCATGGCAGCCGCCAAGGACACCCATGAAGACCATGACACCTCCACTGAGAATGCAAACGAGTCCAACCACGACGCCCAGTTTGAACCTATAGTTTCTCTTCCTGAGCAAGAAATTAAAATGCTGGAAGAAGATGAAGAAGAGCTTTTTAAAATGTGGGCAAAACTATTCTGATTCGCTTCAGAAAACGATATCCCAGAGTGGAAGAACAAGGTACTAGTGACGCCAAACTTCTGAAGCATAAGGAAAAAGGGACCACCCGCTTCCCCATGCGGAAGGACAAGATCCTGAAGATATGCATCAATCACTACATCACGCCGATGATGGAACTGAAGCCCCGGGTGGGCAGCGACCGTGACTGGGTCTAGACGTTGACTTTGCGGATGAATGCTCCAAGCAAGAGCGGCTGGCCATCCACTTCCTAAATGCTGAAAATGCACAGAAATTCAAAACAAAATTTGAAGACTACAGGAAAGAGATCGAGGAGAGAGAAAAGAAAGGATCGGGCAAAAATGACGATGCTGAGAAGGTGACTAAGGAGCTAGAAGCTCTCTCCGTGAAGGAGGAGAGCAAGGATTCGGAGGACACCGAGAGCAAGGCTGGAGCAGGGGAAGAACAATAAGCCGCTGCCCCTTGTTTTCTCTTCCTTCCACTCTTATCCTCCTTTTTCTTTTTTTTAAATTTGCCCTGCCCCTTCTTTTCAGTTTGTTTTTATTCTGTTTTGTTTTTACACGGGACGGCATATAAAGAACTGAATTAAAAAAAAAAAAAGTCCACTTATATCAATGGATAGTTCAACCACACAGAAAACCTCTAAGGAATCAATGTCTTTGAATGGCACATTGGACCAGATATATCATATATATACATATAACATTCCATCCAAAAACAACAGAATATACACTCTTTTCAAGTTCACATGGAACATTCTTCAGAATACATCACATATTAGGTCATAAACAAGCCTCATAAATTGAAGAAGACTGAAATCATACCACATATCCTTCCTGATCACAATAGTACAAAACTAGAAATAAATCACAATAACAAAACTGGGAAAAACATAAACACGTGCGGACCAAACAACATCATAGTAACAAGTAAGTCAATGAAGCAATCAAGGAATTTAAAAAAAAATGCATGGAGATAAATGAAAATGAAAACACAAGAGTCCAAAATCTCTGGGACACAGTAGAAGCAGTTCTAAGAGGAAAGTATAGCAATACACACCTACCTCAAGAAACAAGAAAAGAATCAAATAAAAATCTGACCTTATGCCTAAGGGAACGAGAAAAAGAAGAAGAAAACGAAGCCCAAGGTAAGTAGAAGAAAGGAAATACTAAATGATGGAAGAGCAGAAATAAATTATGTAGAGACTAAAAAAATAGTAGAAAATGTCAATGAAGACAAGAGTTTGTTCTTTGAAAATATAAACAAAACTGATAAACAATTAAGCGGACTCATCAAGAAAAAAAGACAAAGGGCTCAAATAAATAAAATCAGAAATGAAAGGGGAGACGTAACAACTGACACCACTGGAATACAAAGGACTACAAGAGAATATTATGAAAAACTATATGCCAACAAACTAGACAACCTACAAATGGATAAATTTCTAGAAACATACAGTCTTCCAAAACTGAAGCAGGAAGAAATAGAAAATCTCACAGACTGATTGTAAGTAATGAAATTGAGCTGATAACAACAACAACAAAAACTATCAAAAAATAAAAGTCCAGGACCAAATGGATTTATAGCTAAATTCTACCAGATATCTAAAGAAGAGTTAATACCTGTGGTTCTCCAAATGTTCCAAAAAATAGAAGAGAAGGGAAAGCTTCTGAGACATTCTATAAGCCCAGCATTAATTTTCCTGATTCCAAAACAGAAGACACCACAAAAAAAGAAAACTAAGGGCCAGCATTCCTGATGAACATAAATGCAAAAATCCTCAACAAAATATTAGCAAACTGCATACAACAAACAATACATTAAAAAAGTTAGCCACCACAATTAGGTGGGGTTTAGTCCTGAAATGCAAGGATGGTTCAATAGTCACAAACCAATCATATACCACAGCAACAAAACAAAGGATAAGGGGCACCTGGGTGGCTCAGTCAGTTAAGCATCTGGCTTTGCCTTAGGTCGTGATCCCAGGGTACTGGGATTAAGCCCCTCTTTGGACTCTCTGCTCAGCAGGGGAGTCTGTTTGTCCCACTCTCTCTGCCCCTGCTTGTGCATTCACTCTCTCTCAAATACATACATACATAGATGCATTAAACAAACAAACAAACAAACAAATAAATAAAATCTTAAAAACAAAACAACCCCAAAGGATAAAATGTGTGGTCATTTTAATAGATGCAGAAAAAGCATTTGACAACATTCAACATCCATTCATGATAAAAACTCTCAACACAAAATGGGGTTAGAGGAAATACATCTCAGTACAATAAAGGCATATATGGAAAACCCACTTTAAAATCATCCTCAATGGTAAAAACTTAGAGCTTTCCCTTAGGGTCAGGAAAAATACACTTTCACCACTTTTACTCAACATATTACTAGAAGTCCTAGCCATAGCAATCAGACAAGAAAAATAAGAGGTATCCATATTGGTGTAGAAGAAACAAAACTTTCACTATTTGCAGATGGCATGATACCACATAAAGAAAATCCCAAAGATTTCTCCAAAAAAAAAAAAAAACTACTAGAAGTAATGCATAAATTCAGTGAAGTGGCAGAATACAAAATACATAGAAATCAGTAGTGTTTCCATACATTAACAATGAAATCACAGAAAGGAAAATTTAAAAAGTAACACCATTTACAATTGTACCCAAAAGAATATAGCACTTAGGAATAAACTTAAGGAAAGAAGTGAAAGACCTGCCCTCTGAAAACTATAAACACTGATGAAAGTAATTGAAGAGGACACAAACAAATGGAAAATAGTCCATGCTTATGAACCAATTCTGATATACTGTTATAAACTTAAATCCATAGTTTATTCAGATTTCCTTAGTTTAGTCTTAGTGTCTTTTTTCTGTTTCAGGATCCCATTCAAGATACTGTGAGACTTTTATTCATTATGCATCTTCAGGCTCTTCCCGGCTGTGGCAAGTTCTCAGACTTTCTTTGTTTTTGATGCCACTGAATGTTTTACGGAGTACTTTTGGTATGTATTTTGTGGGATATCCCTCAGATGGGGTTTGTCTGTTTTTCTCTTATGATTAGACTGAGTTTTTGAGTTTTGGGGAGGAAGAACATAGATGTAAAGTGCTATTTTCATCATATCATATCAAGAGTACATTTGATCAGCATAACTTAATAACTACTGAGGTTGACCTTGATCACCTGACTGAGTAGGGTTTACCAGGTTTCTCTACTTTAAAATTACTCTTTTTTTCCACTTTCCACATTATACTCTTTGAAAGGAAGTCATTATATGCAGCACACACTTAAGGAATAGCGAGTCAGCTCCACCTCCTTGTGGGCAGAATAGCTACATAAATTATGTAGGATTCTGCACAAATTTGTCTCTTCCTCCTTCAGTTATTTCATTCAAATGATTTAGTAATTATTCTACCAATATATACTCATGGATATTTATTTTATATTTCAGTACTATTTTATTTATTTTGTTGCTCTAAATGTTCAGGCTTGGCCATTGGGAACTCTTTCATTTGGTTCCTATGTTCAGTTGGTGTGCTCCCAGCATTGTATGTGTGGTTTTGTTTTGTTCTGTTTTTGAGCACTTCCTTACTTTCTGGGACTAAAAGATGCTCCAGACTCATCGTGATTGCTTTGTGTCCTGTCATGGAATCAGCTGTTTCTCTAAGGAGTTCTTCTTATTGGAGAATAGCATTAGAAATTAAGATCTGAGTACTAGGACATTTGTTGCTACTGGGGTATCATTGCTCCTTGGCCCACTCAGCTGACAAAACAAGGAAATTATGTGTGTACACTAACCTGGGTATGTACACATGTCTATAAGCATTTCCATATATATATATATATATATATCCATCTCCATATATGTTAAGCTAAACAAGGGTTCATACCAATGACTTCATTTCATTGCCACATGGATCATTTGAGCCTCCTTTCCTTGCTTATCTGAAAATTACCATATCAACAGTGAGGAGCTTCATCCTCACTCTATTAGTGTTTTTATCTGTTCTCTCCCTCTCCCTTCCCTTCCTCCTGTCTTTCTTCATTAAAAATCTTTGTATATTTATCATCTACTACAGCACCTGGTATAGGGAGGCTTACCTCAGAATATAACTTATAATTTATTACACTATCTGTTCCTTCTGGAACAAAGATAAAACCAGTAGGATAACCCCATGAACATAATGAGAAAGTATAGCAGTAATAATACAATATTAACTTCTATGCTGAACTTTCACTTTAAACAACCCACAGTGTCATATCTAGTATGAGAGATACATTTGTTAATGTGAACATTCTACCTTAGTTCAGCCACTTGTATTTTAGCTGTATTCCAGATATTACTAAATAAATACTTCTTTATTTGATTCATGGTTACAAATGCTAAAAAAAAAATCTAAAAAGTATGCCAATTAATATTTTGGAAAACATAAAATTAGAAAAGCTCCTAAATAACATCTTGAAATTTCAAAAAGGAGTTACAATTTTATAGTAATAATTTAAAAGTCTAGTAGAAAGTCTAAATCAAAAACTATAATAAAAAATAAAAATTAGATTTTATTTTATTTTTTAACTTTTAATAATTTATTTTATTTTTTCAGTATTCCAAGATTAAAAATTAGGTTTTAGTTTGCATGTGTAAGAGTGTATGTGAATTACTTGAAATATTAGAGTAAGTCAGTGTGTGAAATAACTAATATTAGTATTTACTCTTGTACCATTTTGTTAAAAGTTTAATATAATTCAGTCAACCATTCAATCCTTGTTAATTATCTACGAGGATCTCTTTTCACTTGAGATTAAAGGGTCAGAGAGTTAAGTAATTTAGTCAAGTAATAAGATGTGGAACTATGATTTGGACCCAAGTTTATTAAAATACCAAATCCATGCTTTGTTCATAAAGAGATACTACTTCTTTCAAAGTCACATTGTCTAAAGACTTGAATCTGCCTCCCCAGTTGAGCTATCTATAAGTTTTGCAGGGACAAGATGAAGAATCCAAAATAAATTGCCAGTATTCTTAGCAAGACCATATAAGTTTTCCAGCTCTAGAAATGTAACCTAAGGCTTTAATTTCTATGTAATTACTATATAGTCTACTCAACATAATTTTCTAACCTGGGAGTAGGGCAAGTCTTCATAAATCTGAAGAGCTGTGACAAATTTATAAAGAGAAGTTCTTTACAGGCCTGTGTAAATGGGAATAATTGGTTTCTTTTTTTTTTTTTTTTTTTTTTAAGATTTTATTTATTTGACAGCGAGAAACACAGCGAGAGAGGGAACACAAGCAGGGGGAGTGAGAGAGGGAGAAGCAGGCTTCCTGCCGAGCAGGGAGCCCGATGTGGGACTCAATCCCGGGTCTCCGGGATCATGACCTGAGCCGAAGGCAGTTGCTCAACCAACTGAGCCACCCAGGCGTCCCATAATTGGTTTCTTTTATCTTCAAATGTTCTAAGAAAGAAGTAGAAGAGGTTGTAAGCCCCATAGAAATCATCAAAATGACTATGCTTAGAGTTTCTTGACATGGACAAAGCTGTGGAATCACATGAAGGAGGATTGTGGTGGTAACTTTAGTGCCCCATGATGCTCTGCTAGCAGCTGACAAGTATGACTGTTTTCTAAATATCTACATTGGATCTGAGAAACACATCATTCTTCTTGGGAGACTAGATGCAATGCATCACCCAGGGTGGTTCTTATATATAATCTATGCCATTATATACTTTTTATTTAGAGATAAATGCCTTTAAAGAACAAATAGAGAATACAGCTTTGACTTTTTTTATATAGCTAGTAGAAATATCAAAGAGTTGGCTTTATTTTTTTGGAAAAAAGACTAAGCTAGTCCTTGTTTTGAATTCTTTACTGAACTTATACTTTGAAACATCTCTCCCAGCTAAATAAGGATCAAATAAATGTATATGGCTTGTTTCTCAGGTGTTTTAGTTGAGCTATTTGTCTCCATATCCAAACTATATTTCTAGAATGATTTATAAAACTTCAAACACAGGAATATATTTGCTGAAATTGCTAGACTGAAAGTATTCACCGATCGAATGTAACATACATTTGCAACAAATTCAGAGAAGGCATTTTGAGGGACTTAGCAGCAAGGGAGCTAATTTTCATTGACTCCTTACTTTGTACATGGGTGCAAATGTAACAAATTGAAACTTTATGAAGTAGATCTTGTCATCCTCATTTTATAGAGAAGGAACTTTCAAGATCAAACTTCCAGGAAGCAACTGAGCTGAAATTTGAACCCAGGTTCCAAAACCCTTCTCTTTCCAGTATTTTACTGAATGGTTCAGATAAAGCAGAGGTAATAGAAGTACCTCAAAAAGGAAGTATGGTTCAATGGAAAGATCATTGGCTCATAAGTTAGGCCACCAGGGTCTTATTGAGTAGCCTCCTGTCATCTTTTCTCTCTGTCCTCTGGCTTCTTATCTGTAAAATGGGGGCCAAGATAAAGCTGATTCAGAATTAAATTTCCCTTTTTTATTTGCTCATTATCTTTCTCTCTCCTAGATATAAGCTCCATGAGGGTAAGGATTCTTTTATTGTGGTAAAATATATATAACATGAAATGGACCATTTAAATCATTTTTTGGTATACAGTTCAATGGCAGTAAGTACATTCATATTACAATCATTACTGTCATCATATAATATAGAATATATGTATATTATATAAATAAAAATGAGACTCTGAAAAACAAAGATGAAGTTCTGAAATGACTTTGAAATATCAAATAATTCTTTAAGAGCAGACATTGTTTTAGTTATTGTGGTACTTTCAGGGCTTCATTCTGTAGCAGGTATTCAGAAGTATGAGTTGTTGAACTGATATGTGCTCAAGGAAAAATTATCAGATTTCTCCATTGATGAAGACTCTAGGGCAGGAAAGTGATGGGAAAGGAAACTGTGTCTCATTTTCACCAAGTTCTACTTACAACAGTATTGGTTGAGAAACAGTCTCTTCTCAGCAGTTGGCTGGCCACTGGCCATATCACATGTATATGTATATGACATCTCCACCCAGAATCAAAGTACAAGGCTTATTTTCCTGCTAAGGCAAAAATTCTAGCCAGTTTCCAAATAAGCATAACAGATGCTTTTATTTGGAATCATCCAAAAAATGAAATAAAGTTATTTTGCATAGTAATACAAATAAAATTCAGAGAAGCAAAGGAAAATTTGGTAATTATACTTTTGGAAATGTATAAATCATAGGTATACAAAGTCCTATTCTTTGACCCTGGTTTTGGAAACAAAGTCAAAATTATATATTCACATATGAATATACATATTTATATAAATGCATGGAGAAAAGATCTATAAGACCATAGCTCAATCATTGATAGTTATTATTCCGGGTTGAGAAGTAGGACTGAATATGGGGAACACATACTTTTTATTCCATATAGTTCTATTATTGTAATTATCTCTTCATGGGTTTATATTCATGTATACCTACATAATTTAAAAAGAAAAAATAGACAATGAAAAAGTGGATATTGGTTAAGTAAGGTGATATTAATGATATCTCCCTAAATTATCATGCAATGGAGCCAATATCTGTAGTTTTAAAAGTATTTTCCTCCTGTGCCTTTGTAAGTTCACAACATTTGTCTTAATCCACATGATCCTCCACATACTTGTCAGTCTGATGGGCCTGAGAGTGGTGGTGGGGTAGACATCAGATGATGACAGGAGTACAAAGAGAAAGAGAAGGTAAAAAGAATTCAGTTGCCAAAACTGGCTTAGGTAGCATGACAATAGCCTTGCTAGCAAAACTTTTGTCTTGATGAAGGATATTCTAATTTATTTTTCTCCCTTTAGTCTATCAACCCCTGAGACTGAAGGATTTGCATTATAAATTGGTGTTATGGAGCAAATGGCAGCGATCCAGTTTTAGGGTTGGTAGGGAGAACATAACCTCGGAGAAGTAAAAGGAGAGGGCTTTTCAATTCTGGTAGGGGAGATTGTGGAGAGAGTAAGAGAGACAATGAAGCCTTCAGATGCAGGTCCTGACTTCCCCATCTTTGTGCTTCAGCCTCGGGAAGAGGGAATATATTAGATAAGTTATGGTAACACTGGGGGCAATGGTGACCTTTACCAAGGAGATCTACTCCCAGGTGGCACTCACCACCATGGTAGGGCAGCCAACTTAGTCACAGCTTAGCTCATGGATCTAAGCAAAGAAGGCCTGATGTTCAGCTCTCATGGGCCACCCTTGCTTCTGTTATTGAGTGGACAAGAGGAGGGAGGAGCTGCGACTGTTACTGGACAGCTTTTCACAGAAATCATTACAATGTGTGTGGGGGTGGAAAGCTCTGCAAGGTGGACTGCAGGGAGAACTGTCCAAGGCAGACCTTGGAGAGGCCATAGCACCAGTGGTGCTGAGATGGGGTCAGAGTGGCCAGGTAGAGCTATGGGCCTGCTCTTGTGCACATGTTTCACCACTTTAACCTTATGCTGAGAGAGGGTGATCAGCAAACAAAGGATACTATCCTTTAAGCAAGAAGACACTCTTCCACCTTCCACTCCCAGGCCCAATGCTTTTCCACCACCACACAGAAAGAGCATCTCCAGATGCCATCTTAGGGAGATAAGCATGGGAGAGGATAAGACAAAGAACATTTTCAACAAAATGAGAGAATGTTTCCTAAGTGCTCTATTAAAATGATCATAGATCACATGGAATTAAATTTAAACGGGACCCAGTTCATTTCTCCCCTCATTAGCCAGTGGCTAGTTACTGCTTAAGAGTTCTGGACAAAATGATCATATATCTTCTCTGCAAGTATGAGTTATACTATGAAATTTTGTAATTATCATAATAAATGAAAAGCAATGATAAATAATAAAAGTACACTGAATGAGATGACTCAGGTGGAGAAAGAAATCTTGTCCAATAGAAAATCAGAAAGTTTTATTAAGAGTTACACAGCAAAGGATAGAGGCTAGGGAGTGTGCTAAAGGAAGGGTATTGGACACTTGTTGGCACATGAGGGCTGAAATCACACACAATGGAATGTAGTTAATGTTTCTGGTGCATATATGCATGCAAATTTCTTATGTGAAAACTGTTCAGATATTATACCAGCTTACTATTAAAGAACAGAATGAGACTTCCCCATTAACTTTCAGGTGATGGAGAATCTTGCATGCTTGCATACAACCAATCCTTCTACTCTGATACAGGGAAGAAAAGCCCCTCTCAGAATCCATTCTAGGGCCAATTTCCCTGACCCCTCATCCAATGTCCAATCTTTCTCCAAGGTGGTGGTTAGGAACATAGATTCTGAGCTAGATGTTCTTACTTATGAGCTTTATGTCCTTGGGAAAGTTACATACCTCTCTGTGACTTAATTGGGAATAAGAACACCTAATTCTAAGGGCTGTTTAGGTGATCAACCATCCTGGTTTGCCAAGAACTGAGGTGGCTGCTGGGACTTGAGACTTTCTTTGCTGAAACTGGGAAAGTCCTGGACAAACCAAGAGGTACTGGTCACCCTGGTTAATATGAGTACAAAAGGAGTTAAGTTACACAAAGTTCTCTGATGGAAGTGCACTTGGCACATAGCAAGTGCTTAGTAATGGTTGTTACCACTATCATGATCACTATTACAACTAGTACTACCGAACATAAAAAAAGAGGACTTCTCAGCCAAGTGGAGTATTTAAAAATTGCCATAATGTTGTGTGGATTAAAGGGGCTGAATAATGACCCCTGGAATCTCTAGGTCTCTTAAGTGTCCTGAAATTTTTGCCTAATAGTTTATTTAAAAAGAACTTAATACAAAGCTAATACTGAAGTACATACTGAAATAAAATTCTATATAACTGAAATAAATTTCTCTGGAGACATGACAGAAGATCTAGCAAGAAGGAAGATCTAGCAACAGTGTTTGAAGTCATGCACTAGGGTCTCTCTGAAATCTTCTAAAGTTCTAGTATTCCAGAGAGAAGTAAGTGAGGCTTTTGATGCTAATGCTATTTTGAAGCTCAGAAGCACAGAAATGTGGTAAGAATGCCACCATTCTGAAGCTCTGAAAAAAGGTTTGACATTTGCTGTATGCAAAGCAAAGTAAGTGAGAGAAAGACTTTCTTGCAGCCGAATAAGGAAAAAATAGCTAACATCAATTATTTGGTTTTTATATGCTGGACATTGTTCTTATATTTTTAGAATATTATTTATTTATTTATTTAAGAGCCAGATCAGAGCGAGTGAGAACGTGAGTGTTGGGGGGAGGGGTAGAGGGAGAAGGAGGCTCCCTGCTAAACAGGGAGCACTGGACACTGTTCTAAGAGCTTTATATGTATATTCCTACTTAATGTGTTCATTCACAACAATCCTGTAATAATGATACTTCTGGTTTAGAGAAAGAACCTCAGATTCATAGATATTAAATAAATTATTACATTTAGATTAAACAGCAATTAATAACAGTTGAAGTAAAAAAGAGATTTAAGGCATTTTTAATAACATAAATCCTATTAGAAATTGTGTATCACTTTCATTTACACAGTATTTAGAGATTTGTTGATAGTCAATTTTTGGTTTTCATTGCAGCTTTGATCCTTATAGTATAATTTCAGGAGTTATGTGGTACCTTCTCATTCATGCTCACACCTCGCTTGAAGGATGTACACATGATTGACCCAGGAAATCCCTGCTCAAGATATTAGTGTTCCCCAGTGGGAACCATCTGAACTGGAAGCATAGCAATCAAATAAATAAATCAAGGAGATAAATTGCCTCTGTCAAGTTAGCTTTGGAAACTAGAAAGCTTACAGTAGAAGCAAAAGTCATAATAATAAAATTATTTTTCTATAAATCAATCTTACACATGACAGAGGTCAATATTTCTCTGAAAACCTCAGTTTCCTCTATTGTTTCTTTCAAGTTGTATTTTAAGTGCAAGTTGTTTGATTCTTAGATAACCTAAAACCCAGGGATGATGACATAAATCATCATAATTAACATTAATGAGAGTCAATATTTTTATTCTTTGTAGTAAATTATTTCTATCTTCATTTTCTTATTGCTACCTAGAGAAAAAGTTATATCATAAAATAGAGTAGCAATTACTCAGCTTCTAGAAATTCAACCTTCTAGTTGTAAATATGGAACAGCTGGTTATATATCTTGTTCCATAGAGGAAGACAGAAAGATCTATTGAAGAACTAAAGTGAGAGTGAATAGAGTTGAAATATCCCTTCCTCACCCGGCTAGTTTTCAGTGGTATGTGGGGTAGCATAAACTTTGAGGTGAGAAGGCAATCAGCGTGCATCCAACAGACACTGCGGGAGTGGCCTATTGGCCTCAGAAACTCTGGCATGTCAAATATTTGCCTTGTGTGGGAAATCTGGTAAAATCTCAGAGCTATAGTTTTCTCTCTTATAATATAGGGCTGCAAAGGAACCAGCTCAGAAAACTATTCTTTTCTTTAGTCTTGAGATTCAAACATACTTGAAAGCATGGCAAAGCTCACAATTCAATTTTCCTTATGCATTTAGATCATAATGACTTAATTTTGAAATTAAACTGGCAAGACCTCTATAGTCAATTGTTTTCCTTCACTGAAAGCCCTGTGTTGTGAAAGGGAATCTGAGAATCAGAAAGTCAACATGGGAGGTATTTGAAAACAGTTGAGATATTTAAAACCTATCTACTTATTGCGTGATAGCATTTTTCCTCAAATGATATCTCTTAGCAGAGAACCATTGGGCTAGTGGCCCCCAAGAGAGGACTTTTCACATTCATGAATTCACAATAACCTGAGCAATCATACAGCGTCTGGTATTGTTCTGTATGATAAATTCTATAAGGAAACATTTCATTATTGTTGAGTGCTGGGCTGGTCTCCTGATTTGAGAGAAGCAAAAGAAAAAGAACAGGTGGATAAATGACAAAGGGTCTTTCCCAAGATTTGGGTGGCAAAAAGACAAGAAGTGGTGAATATGCTGTTTCTGTTTGCCCTTATGAGGAACCTAAAATGGCCACAGTGCTCCTGGTACAAATATCACAGAACTTGCCCTTGCCTATGCCGGCCCTGGCCCACCTATTCAGAGCAACAATCTCCGAAGGCAGGCTTTGCCTAAGCCATTTTCAGAACCAAGGGAAGCAGACCTGGTAGTTAACCAGGAGGCTCTGTCACCACTAACGCTACTGGGCTGGAAAGAGTCTAGGTTGGGATGAACAAAGATGAAGAAACATGAACAGTAACCCATGCGTCTTCACTTTCTTCCCACTGCTGAGACCCATCTCATCTCCTCAGTGAAATGGGAGCTGACTTTGAATCTTGCTTCACTGCTGCTAGTGCCCTTCCACCTGGTGATTGGCCCTATCTGTGGATTTCCTTTGTCTACTTGAACGGACTATGCTGGAAACATGCCTTTGGCATTAATTTTCTGCCAAGAACTGCAACTGTCCAAGAGTTCAGGTTGCCCTGCAAACCTCATCTTTTTAGATACAACTCTAGACCTTATCTGTAGGGCTACTGCTTATAGCCACCCAGGTTTTTCTGCATGGGCCCAGGGGCTGTCATTCTCATAGGCCATGGTGTAAATGGTTCCTTTCTGGAGTTGGCCAATGCACTGGCCCTTCTGGAGTGAGCCACCTTTCTTGGACAGCATCATTTGGGGTGGTTTGCTGATCCCTGGAGGAGGCTGATATTCTAGTTGAAGTTTTCTCGCCCATGACTCTGACTCCCATTCTTTGTGCTTATGATATTCTTTACTTCTCTCAATCTCCTTCATGCTTAGTGGCCAAGTCCTTTTTTTATGATTCAACCAAACCTAATTTAGCTTAATAAGGAATGAAAGGCAGGGAGGGACAGATGTATTTGAAAAATTGCAAATATCTTTTGTCCCAACAGAAGGAGACTGTAGAAGGCCATAGGACCTCCGATCACAGCAAATCACTTTGCAAAGCAGTGAATTTGCACTGAAAGGGAACTGTACTTCTTATAGTTATTTCATGGCATGTGTGTGTATGTTTAATGGTAGTTAGGCAAGTAAATAATAAAGCCAATAGAAATATCCTTGCACTTTTCAGATTCAAATAAAAATAGTATGTTCACTAGGAACTGAAACTTGAGCATTGTTCTGAAAACCTGAGAACATGCTGCCATAACTGCATTAGCTTTATTATCACAGGACAATATCAGCTCAGCCTAACGACATAGTAGCTAACAGCAGATTCTGCAGCTAGGCAACCTGGGATCAGTGTCAGGTCTACCATCTATCTGCCAGTTATGTGATCTGGGTCAAATTTTGTTTTCTCTTTTATATTTCAGTTTCTACACTTGTAATTCAGGAATAATACTTGACTCAGTGATAAAACTATCACATTAATTGTAAAGGAGATGTAGCTGGATAGTGACATCTGTAGTCACTTTCCTGGTCCCCTGATTGAACAGACAGATGAGCAGCAACACTTACAAATACTCCTCAATTTGGGATTATTTCTGATCAGGTGACTGACTGCTTATCATTATTGAAAAAGTTATTGTAGTAGTGTTACTCATATTTTTGTATTAATTTCAATATTGTTTCTAATATTTGCAGGAATTTAGCCAATAAGACTTCCTAAATAGAAGTAATGAAATTGAAAACTATGAAACTAATTTAAAATTGAGCTTACCTCCAAATGACTATATTGATACTTTTATTAGTGGTTCCCACTAGAAAGAATGCACCTCCAACGACAACGATGAGTTTGACTCAGCTCTGGGAGGAGGAACCTAAGCACTTAGACATCACAAACCCTTCAGGGGGAAGTTCATTAGGCAGAGCTCAACTGTTTTTTACCATGCCCACTTGACAGTCACCAGATACAGTTCAGATGTCCAAAGAGTAAGAACACAAAGTAGTCAACACCAATATGGTCAGAAATAAATCTGGGATGGTTTCATAGACGCTAGCATAATTTGCAGAAGTGAAAGTAATTTTGGAATTTATATGAATTTTAAATCAAATACATACATCTCTCTCTTGTTTTTTTATGAAGCTAATGTAGTTGATTTCTGGCAATGATACAGAGTCACTTTGTGGTCACACCAAGTCAGTGGAAGCCCATGTGTTGTAAATAAACATTTGGCTCTACCATGCAGAGAGTTATCAAAAGTTGTGCAGAGGCAAACAAGGCAGGCAAGCCGTGATCCCCCGCAGGTACCATTCCATGTGCGACCAATTACTTTATGATTCTGCAAAATATATAACAGCAACCAGATTTAGAGCACATTAAATTTTAGGAAATTTTATTATTAAACTCCACTAAAATGAGTCTGTTTACATGTTTTCTCCCTGGGAAAGAAGGACAAGCCTACGATTGTCTGCATGTGAGTTATCCATCTTCCTGCTCTCCAGCTGGCAGTTCTGAACTAGGACCTTCTGGCCGAGCCACCACCCATCACCCTCATGAGAACATTCCTGGAAGAGTGACATGCATTTTCTAAGAGGTTTGATGATGTCGAATCAGTTAGTGCAAGATGTATAGTTCTTCCACAGAGTAAATATCAACTGCTTCCGACTCTCTGAAGCTCTTGCAAGAAGTGGGCTTTTAACAACTCCTAGGCAAGCCTGGCCTTTCTAGGATGTCCACTGGGGATTTATTCTAAGTTGATTTCATAATCACGTGTTTAAAATGGGTAAATTAGGGAGCATTTTGTTTCACTAACTGCTGCTGAATGAGGACTCACTAAACAGGAAGCCGCTAATTTTGTGCAACCAGTTCTGGGGATACACCATGAATTTGGAAGCTAACTTTAGAATGTAATTCTAGCCTTAAGGGAAACTCAATACTGTAGTCTATAAACTATGACTGAAAGCATTTGAGGAAGGCATATACATATGAACTATACTCTTAGAGCATAAATTCTGAAACATGTTATAAGTTATCTTTCATTGGTATATTGCTGTAACAATATAGATAGCTATTAAGCTTGAGGAAGCTTAATTTCATTTGTTATCCTGTACAAAGGAAACACCTAGCATCATCACCATCATTAAAAATATTTTGGTGGGGCGCCTGGGTGGCTCAGTTGGTTAAGCGACTGCCTTCGGCTCAGGTCATGATCCCAGAAACCTGGAATTGAGTCCCACATCGGGCTCCCTGCTCTGCGGGAAGCCTGCTTCTCACTCTCTCACTCCCCCTGCTTGTGTTCCTTCTCTAGCTGTGTTTCTCTCCGTCAAATAAATAAAATCTTAAAAACAAAAAAAACAAAAAGCAAAACCCAAAACCACAAATATTTTGGCAATTTTTCAAGTACAGAGCATTGCTCTAGGTACTGAAACTATAAAAGACTCAGTGAGAATCTTATTGCTTAAAAAGAGATATTAGGAATATAAGAATATTTAAAAAATAGCAATCCAAGGTAAAGTGCAGGATGAGTAGTATCAAGAATCACTGAGGACAGAGGAAATAAGACTTGATCTAGACTTGATGAATGATGACCCTAGATAAAGAGCCAGAAACTGTGGGCAAAGGCATGAAGGAGTGGATGAAAATGGCACATCCAAAAAGGCAGTGTGGGATAGACTGGCAGTGACATGGTTTTG
>PITA01013552.1:0-57114 GCA_004023965.1 Spilogale gracilis | reverse complement strand
CCTGCTGTCTCCTCCCTTGGTCTAGGTGCCTCCTCCGCGTGAGTCCACGCGACACACGTGAGGAGTGGCCTCCATGCTTGACCTTAAAATTCATTGTCTTTGACCCATGACCTTAAAATTCATTCTCTGCACGTACGCGGAATGAGCCTCCCCATATACAAATCATCATATCGCACATGCCCTTCAACTGCTCTGGAACCCTTCAGTGGCCTCCAGTTCTCCTGAGAGAACACTGGTAGGCTTTGCGTTGAATGACAAAGGGCAGTGTCACGTGATCCATGGCCCATCTTGGCCTCGGCCCCCCTCGCTCGCTCTTCTCTAGCCACCTCCACCTGCTGACAACTCATGGAAGACCCTTCAGGTCCCCTCCCTTACTGCCTTTGTACTTCTTGAACCTTTATCTGAAGGGTTTAACCTGATTCTTCTCAAACCTCAGGTTTCCATTTAGAGGGTATCTCCTTAGTCACCTTCCACCACACTTCACCCCACGATCAGTGGTGTGCTGGTAGAGATCGGAATGTGGGGTTTATGAGGGAGGGTCTCTCTCAACCTGAGCCCGATTCCTAGCAGTGCAGTAAGTTTTCAAATAGTAGCGATGAGCTGTGGTGCCTGACTGGTTCAGTCAGAAGAGCGCATGATCGACCTCAGGGTGGTGAGTTCAAGCCCCACACTGGGTACAGAGATTACATAAATAAATTAAAAAAAACAAACCTTAAGAAAAAGTATTTATGGGCGCCTGGGTGGCTCAGTGGGTTAAAGCCTCTGCCTTCAGCTCAAGGTCATGATCTCAGGGTCCTGGGATCGAGGCCCCACATCAGGCTCTCTGCTCAGGAGGGAGCCTGCTTCCTCCTCTCTCTCTGCCTGCCTCTCTGCCTACTTGTGATCTCTGTCTCTGTCAAATAAATAAATAAAATATTAAAAATAAAAGTATTTATGAGTTAATGGTGAAAGCTCATTTCATACACAAGTTCTCTTTTTCAAAGCCTTTTTCTTTTCTTAGGTTTCCTATATTAAAAAAATTTTTTTATTTCATTATTACAGGGGGAAAAACCCTCTTATGCACTGTTTTTAAATTCCAGAAGGCCAAGGAAGAGACAGGGTATTGGCTAAGGAGGGCACAGAGGAAGAGGTAAGATATGAACTGGAATGAATTTATAGCTTGAAGTCCTCCAGTGAAACGATTTCTAGCCTTTATGTTAATTAGAAAATAAGTCTATCTTCAGTGTAAAGCAAATTCTGTGTTTTGTTACATAAAATGTAAATTTCTCCTTCCCCACTGTGTGCCCACTGCCTAGCCGGGTGCTGGCAACTAGAGGTACTCCAATGCTTGCTGAGTAATGAACGATGTAGGAGCTCTTGACTTTGGATTATAAGGGCTCTTCTACAATGGCAGAAAAATTCTGAATTCAAGTTAAAGATTTCTCAAGTGAGAACAATGCATTGATAAGAAATTTGATATGCAGACAGCTAGAGTTTTTGTGTTGTGGTTCAGTCCTTCTCCCAAGTAAGCCTGTAGGGGCATGAAGTCCAGGCATAGGGACACCACCTCCCACTCACCTGAAACCACAGGTGGCAGAGGTGGTGGAGAGAAGATGGCACTAGGTGTCTGGGGGTGGTTGGCACAGGGTTGTCGCTGCCCCTGGCCCCTGGAAAATTTCCTGGACAGCAACCTGTATAGCAGAAACGAAGTGACTGTCCTTGGATAAAATCGTACACCTCAAAGTGAGTGAAGACATTCACCATGCCTTGCATCACCCATCTCTGTCAGACCTTGTGATGGGTTGACCCAACACATTGCTCCCATTTACAAGAGAGCAAGAAGAAAGAAAGAGAGGGAGGAGAGGAGAGAATCTTTACATTACATGGCTTTTCCTCTTTACACCCCTGGCCTGGGCCTGAACACCACGGAGAGGAGTCCTCAGCTCTTTTTCTCACTCACGCTTCCTGCAGAAAACTCCTGCACAAAGGAGTGCTTCTCTGTGAAGCCAGTGTCCTTCAGATGATGCAAGTTCTCAACACTTGTTTCTGTTAATAAACAGACGTAGGTCTCAAAGATCGCCTTGTTTTAGGCATCTTCTTTTCTTTCCTTTTTGTTCTCTGCCACTCTGTTGTAGGTTTTGCTGTTTTTGCCTAAAGAAAATCCCACAATAGCTTGGACAAATGATACTAATCTGTATTTATAGTATCTTATTTTACTTAATGCTGTTTTTGGTTTTTACAGCTGACTGACTTTCGGATGTATGAAAAGATTGGACAAGGTTCTTGCAAAACTGGTTGTCAAATGCTAAATTCTGTAGCTGTTCCAAGAATTTTGGAGCTTTCGAAAGTGAATGCTGCAGTGCAAGATGCTTTATTTTCTATAAAATTCTTAGGCTTGACAATACATCACTTTCATATGGTATTTTTATTTTAGAGTTTGACTGCTCTAAGTTTTTTGGCTGATGTGGCCTTTCCAATGTCCTGAAAGCTTTCTTATTACCCTTATTTTATACTTGAAGGCCTGAGCTTTGAATAACTTGCCTCAGAGAGCAGGGAAGTCAGTCATAGAGGTTCATCTCCAACAAACTTGCATATCTTACCACGTAAATTTCCTAGCCACATAATTTATGAATTTACTAACACTGAAAGATTTCTTTTTCTTTTTCTTTTTTTTTTTAAAGATTTTATTTATTTATTTGACAGAGAAAGAGATCACAAGTAGGTAGAGAGGCAGGCAGAGAGGGAGGAGGAAGCAGGCTCCCAGCTGAGCAGAGAGCCCGATGTGGGCTTCGATCCCAGGACTCTGAGATCATGACCTGAGCCGAAAGCAGAGGTTTTAACCCACTGAGCCACCCAGGTGCCCAACACTGAAAGATTACTTAAATGTATAAAAACCTTTTACGTTACTATAAACATAGTTAAATATTCATAGCATATAACATATAATATACATACATTTGTGCACATATTATTATTATTAAGCCATAAGCAGGAGGTAGTAAAGATTAGGACAGGGCAAATCAGGGAAGGGCTTAACAAATAAACAGTCAATCAAATGTTCCAGAATCAGTTGTGTGTAGAGATAAGATCTTTACCCTTAAGAGGTTTACCACCAACCTGGGAAGACAGGAAACAAACATTCTCTAATCTATGCTAGCACAAAGAATTAGACTCTTGGAGCAAAATACAAAGTTGTGCAAAATGGCCAAGGGAGAAAGGAAATCACACAGCGTAAGGTGTGCTCAGGGAGGGCAGGACAACCCCAGGAGACTTTTAAAGGAAGCTAGTGTTCCATTAGGTCAGTAGATGGAGAATAGGTACGTTGGCAGCCAAGGTGAAGGTCGGCAGAAGCAGAACTGAAAGCAGGAATTTCCAAACCTCATCTCTTGAGCGACGCCATCACTTGTAAGCCAGACCATCCATTTTCGTTCCGGCTCCCCCCACCCCCACCAGGAGAAGTGGCAGGAACACAACCTCATTCAAGGTGACTGGTCCCCGTGTCAGTGGCCCCAAAGGCTTTCCCATTGCTAAAATTGTAGGGACTTTGAGAGGCCATTCACAGCATGTCTACCGGAGTTTGCCATGTGCCCAGCTGGGAGCACGTGCACCCCAAAAAGGGCAGACGCTACAGCTCAGCCCCCCCAGCCCTGGGTCCACCCCACTCAGCACCCGAAAGCACACGGCTTATGCTCCAAGAACCCTCATGCTGGGTGTATGAGGCAGAAAGAGGAGGTCAATCGGAGTGGCTGAAGAAAGGAGTAAGGAGCCAGAGGCAGGCAAGGGAACAAAGAGAAGGGCCAGGAAACCCGCAATGACTTTCCTGAAAGATGCAGCACGAGCTGAGCTAGGAGCCAACAAACAGGAGAGCCTTGTGCCTCCGGAAGCCGGGGGGGTGGAGGGCACTTACTTTCTATCTGCAGGCGAGGGGAGGGCTGCTTACGGCTTTGTATTGCAGGAGGGTTGAAGTCAAGATTTCTTTAAAAATCTTGTAATAGTCTGCCTTACTCCTCATGTTTTTATGAAGCTAAAATCACTGTGGCTTTGCTATGTGACCTGACCACTTGTTTCTCTGTTTTGGAGCAGATTCTAAACAATTCTTAAAGAACTCCGGCCTGGCCTACAGGTACTGGGCTTCTGGCCTCCCACTTAAGGTAGCCATGATCTCATTTCGCTCAATCCTCATGCAAGGCTGTCTGCTAGGTCCCCCCGGGCTAATTCCTGTAGGGTGTATCTGTCCCCATCTGACTGGCCACACAGTGTGGAGGACCTTCATACACTGGCACCATCGGACAGACCCAGCCCATCCAATACCACCTTCGCGATCTCTCCCCCAACCCTTGCCTCTTCTTCTGCATTCCAAACTTGCTTATCATCCTCTAAGCAGTTACCCCAAACCAAAACTTGGGTATCATCTTTGGTTTCTCTTTCCCCCACTGCCCACATCTAATCTGTCATCTTATTATTGTTAGCACCTGTTCCTCATTGCAGCTGCTGCTACCTTATGTGAAGTCCTCACCCCTTTTTCTCTGGAGTCCCACAAAAACTTCCTACCTCTCTGGGGTCTGTGCCTTTAGCCCCCCGTCCTCCAACCTCTGCTCCACAGTACAGTCGCATTTAGAAAGCCCAAGTCTGATGATGTCATTTCCCCATTCCTTCAAAAGTTTTCTAGAATTTTCACAATAAAGTTTAAGTTCCTTATGTCCATCCACAGAGCCTCGTGAAATGAAACTTGTTCACTCCGCCAGTCTCAATATTTCAACCCCTGCACAGCCACCCATCAGTCCTGCTCTTTGGGCAGTCAGCCATGCTGCGCTATGCCGCACCCCAGGGCATTTGCATGGTCTTTGCCTTCAGCCTGGAATTCAACCAGACTCCCCTAATCTCTGCTCCTACTTCATGATTTCGCTCATTCTTACTCATTCTGAATACAGCTCCAGAATCCCCTCTCGAAAGAAATCGTCCATGACACTGGACGATCTAGGGGTCTGTTCCCGACCCCCTCTCGGGGCTCTCTGCTTCTGCACCTGCATACATTCCAATCACTGTCCTGTCATACAGATGGGTACCTGTCCACTTTTTTTTTTCCTTTTTTTCTTTTTTTCACTTTTCTTATTACAAGGCAGGAACCATGTCCTCTTTGGCCTTGTGTCTCCTTTCCCTGGCACTTGGCTGATGTTGGAAACATGTTTGCGTGATTATTTGTCCTGGACTTGATTTCCCTTGTAGCTGGGGAAGGTAACTTGAGTGTGGGGGTTACATATGATGCAGGAGAAATCAATAAGGGGAGTGTAAGGGGAGTAATACGTACTTGGCTTAATTGTGTGGCGCCACAGTATGAGGTTTGGAAAGACAAAGACGATACATTTCATGGCGATCGCCTCATCAATGGTACTGAGGCAGAGAAGAGGCTGAGAGTGACGGCAAGGCTGGACATGGCCACAGGGGCATTAACGGTGGCCTCAGGGCAGGCAGCTTCAAAGGGGTAGTATGGAGCACGTGGGGGGATAGGAAGTGGGGACAAGACTGAACGTCTGTTAGTTCTGGGTGTGCCAGATGCTTGACACACGTCATTTAAGTCATTCTCAGAACTACTCTATGGAGTAGGTTTATCTCTAAGAAGCTAAGAATAATTGCCAACAAGGAGACTCGGAGGTCCAAATGCCAAATGCAGAGTGGGAACTTCCTGATTGCTGCTATGGATTCAAACCCTGGTCCATTCCCTCATAAGACCACACTCCCCTGCGCCATACTCCTGACCGACATAGAAAAAGGTTGTGGGAATAAAGGTGGTGGAATTTAACTTGAGCCCCAACCCTAGCCTTCCCTTGACTCATAAACATTCATCCACAGAGGGAGGCCAGACATTAGGATAATGGCTAAAATTCATATCTGGACTGGTGGAGAAACTTGGGCGTTCTCAAAGGCAAACACGTGGTCCTACGTGTGTTTTTAATGCCCGTGGACAGTAGTGCTCATTGGGGTAACTTACGCGGTGCTGAGGTTTAGTGCTCATTGGGGTAACTTACGCGGTGCTCCTTTTAGGAGCATAGGTGACAGGATAGCATCAGGTCCAGGGCCGCTGGGAGAAAATAAGGAGCAGAATGCTCGCCGCCAGCCGTCCAGACCTGCCCCATTCTCCACCGCCTGCTGAAAAACTCCCTTTCAAGAGCTCTATGGCCCCCAGACTCAACTCTACACACGACTGTGAGAGGACATCGGGGAGAGAAAAAGGAGCCCACCTTTTAGGGGGTGCTGACTTTGTGGCATAGCAACCCTCCCTTTCCCCTCACCTCCCTCTTGGGGAGAGAGGGATTTGACTTGGTTTCTCCAGTGATCTTCTTTCTCTCTCTCTCTCTCTTTTTTAAGTAAGCCCTGTGTTCTAGCCCAGCACAGGGCTTGAACTCACAACCCTGAAATTAAGACCTAAGCCAAAATCAACAGCCAGAAGCTTAACCAACGGAGCCACTCAGTCATCCTTCCAGTGATCTTCTTACAAGGTGGAGTCTAGTCCGTGCCTCTCATCAAGAGGAGACAGATGGCCATCTCTTCCCATAAGGATGCTGGGCATTGGGTGGGCTGGGCACCAGTGCTGTGGAGCATGGAGTGATGGTGACCCTGGGCTTCTATCACAGTGAGGTAATTCGCCAAGGAAATGTGAGATCCCCTGGCCGGCTCATAAGAAAATGGCCTTTCCTTGCTTCAGAAAAGATAAAAGTGTTCCTCCCTCTTACTTACTATGCATCATGCTGTTGTATTACCTTCACACTTTTCCTCATTGCCTGAAATACCTTTCTCATTCATTCACTTATTGTGCTCCCCATCCCACTAGAATGTAGATTCCATGAGAATGGGGATCTCATGAGTTGTGTTCACCAGTGTATCCTCAAATCCTAGAACGGTGCCTGGCATGTAGTAGGCAATCAATAACAATGAACGAATGGGAGGTGGATGGGGAGATACTCGGAATAGGGGAACTTTCTACTTTTGTAAATTCCTTTCCTGCGGTGTCAGGGGCGCTTGCCCGTGCCTTCCAGTACGCACTGTCACCGTGGGGCTCCCGCCGCTGATTCAATTTGCTACCCCGTTGGCAGTTCCCCTCCCTGGCTCTGGACTTGACCCATGGAGCCCGCCACCTCCACCCGCAGCAGTGCTGGTTAGGTCTGTCTATCTATGTAGTATCTGTCGACCCATTTCCCTGTCCAGCTGCAGCCTAACTCACCTAGATCCTGTCTACTTTCCCATGCCTCTCAGAGAGGTCTTAACAGAACTGTGTTCAGTAATCGCTACTGGTCATGATTTGTGAAGCCTTTTTAGCAGGGCACTACAGATTTTCATAAACTTGTTCAATAAAATGTACTGCCCAGTCCACTGAGTGATTAACGGGGAAAGCAAAATGAGGTGTGCTCAGACATTGGAATAGTATGCAGCTTTGAAAAGGAAGGAAATAGATGGACAACTAAACCTTGAGGACATGATGCTGCGTGAAAGTAGCCACACTCGGAAGAGCAGATACAGTATGACTCTACTTCTGTGGGGTACCTAGAGCGATTAAATTCAGAGAGACAGATGGTGAGTGGTGGTTGCCGTGCCTGGGGAAAAGGTGAGTGGAGAGTGAGTGCGTAACAGGGACAGAGTTTCAGTTTTGCAAGATAAATGTTCTAGAGCTGGGATGTACCATTGCGTGAATGTACTCAGCATCACCAATGATTAAAATGGTCATTTTTATTTTTACATGCTTTTTTACCGCAACTGATTTTTTTGTAAAGGAAAAAAAATGTACCACCTGTATACATACCAAGGAAGCTTAAATTCTCTTGGGAACATTTTCTACTTTGATTCTACTTAAGGAATATTTAAGTAATGAGGATCTAGAGATCGGCTCTGTGCATCTGGTGAGATTTCAGTAAAATATTAATGGGCACTGGGCAGGGGGCGGGGGTAGGGGGTGTCGGGGAAGCGCCGATGAGGTCAGGCAATGAAAGCGGGACTGTGAGCTCCAAAGAAGTACTTGCCTCAGACCATGACTCTGACCTTTTAAGTCATTTCCCGTGAAGAGCCAGACTCTATAATTCCTTGAGTGCTCCCTGGGATCTCCAACAAAGAATCTCTGTTTAAGACTAAAATTTTCTCTTGGTTGGCTTTTAAAAATCAGCTTGCATTCTGTTGCTGTCTTTGGGTGGTTTTTAAAAACATATTCAAGTTCAACTATCCTCTCAATTTAAATTCAGCATCATTTAAATTTTCTTAAGCCATCCCTTCCCTTGAGGCGCCTGGATGGCTCAGCCGATTTAGCATCTGACTTCATCTCACAACGTGAGCTCAGTGTCCTGGGATCCCGCACAAACCAGGAGCCCTTGTGGCAGGCTCCCCGCTCAGCAGGGAGTCTGCTTGCCCCTCTCCATCTGCCCCTCCCCGCACTGGTGCACTCTCTCTCTCAAATAAATAAACTCTTCTAAAAAAAAGAAAAAAAGACATCCCTTCCCTCTCTTCTTTGATTTTCCTCCCAGAATCTCCCATCTAGTATGCATTCAGTGGCCTGTTTCCTTTTGAGAGAAAAAATGTTTGGCAGCTTACCCTTTGGCTGCAAAAATGTTGAACAGGTTTGGAGCCCTTGGGTTTCCTGGCTGGCATGGATCCACTGCCTTGTTACGTAAAGGAACCCTTACACCCTTGAGACTCCAAGGGAACGTTTGCGTTGGAGGTGCACTGTTCTCGGGTGATCAGGTCAGGTCCGGGTAACTGTTGTCCCCGTTCAAAGACGCGGGTAAAGGCAGTGTTATTTACCACGGGCACCAGTGTATCCGGGCAGGGCGGGGGATGGGCAGGGCTGCTGCCCCCGCGGTGCTGCTGGTCTGTCCTTTGCAGACTCAGTTCCGTTTCCTGCCAGGGCTGAGGCGGTTGGCATGGAGCCTTGGCCCGGGGATCCGTGGCCCCTTCTCCCAACCACACCACTTGAGATGCTGGGCACACATGTGCGCTGGCCCCTCTTGCTTCTTGAGCCTGATGTTGCCCTCTGGGAGCCTGTGACCTAAAGCAGAGGCTTCACCCTGACTCAGCCGTGAAATCCAGCCTTCAACCTAAGCTGACATTAAATACTGCCTCATAATAATTGTTCTTCATTATTAGTTATGTTTATTAATTGGGGCGCGTGGGTGGCTCAGTTGTTAAGCGTCTGCCTTTGACTGGGGTCCTGATCCCAGGGTCCGGGGATCGAGCCCTGCATTGGGTTCCTTGCTTGGTGGGAAGCCTGCTTCTCCTTTTCCCATGCCCCCTGCTTGTGTTCCCTCTCTTGCTGTGTCTCTCTGTCACAAAAATAAAATCTTAAAAGAATATATAATATAAGAAGAGCTGGAGAAATTCACCCAAAGGCCCCCAGCTAGGAAGTGGTGCTGGGACGGAAACTGGGTGGCCTGGTTCCCGACCTGAGGGGTCTGATTGCAAAGCTTGTGGGGTACTATGTGTCCCAAGGTTTATTCCATACAACACACTGCAGACACTGCAATGAGAAAATGAAAGAGGGTGTTACAGACTGAATGTCTGTCCCTCAAAATTCTTTTTTTTTTTTTAAAGATTTTATTTATTTATTTCACACAGAGAGAGATCACAAGTAGGTAGAGAGGCAGGCAGAGAGAAAGGAGGAAGCAGGCTCCCTGCTGAGCAGAGAGCCTGACTCTCAGTCCTTGATCCCAGGCCCCTGAAATCATGATCTGAGCCAAAGGCAGAGGCTTTAACCAACTGAGCCACCCAGGCGCCCTGTCCGTCAAAATTCTTATGTTGAAGCCCTAAGCCCCTGGAGATGGAGCCTGAGGGAGCCATCAGGCTTTGAGGAGGCTTGCTTCCCCACGCTGTCATGTGAGGACGCCAGGAGAAGACAGAGTGGGCCTTCAGCAGGAGCCCAAACTGCTGGCACTTTGACTTTGAACTTCCCAGCCTCCAGAATTGTGGGAAATGTCAGCTGCTTAAACCAGTTGGTCCGAGTAATTTTGTAATAGCAACCTGAGCTAACATTGGAGAGCGTGTTCCTTAATCAAACCAATTTGGAAAATGCTCTCTACTCACTCCCTATCTGAAAGGACTCATAAATACCTATTAGGAAATCAAAAGCTCTGGAAAGTCCTGAAGTAAAGAAACTGTTTGTTTAACCATTGCTTCTCAAGCTTTCTGACTATGGAAATCCCCCACTTATGAATACTTCACAGAACACACTTGGAAGGTGCTCCTGGGGTAAGTACCTCAGGTACGATGGTGTGCTTACTTCCAGGTGGAATGTGACTCCCAGTGAAGTCCGAAGCTAGTGTAGGGGGGGCACCTGGGTGGCTCAGTTGCTAAGCATCTGCCTTTGGCTTGGGTCATGATCCGGGACCCACCTCAGGCTCCCTGGGAGGGAAGCCTGCTTCTTCCTCTCCCACTCCTCCTGCTTGTGTTCCCTTCTCGTGTCTCCATCTCTGTCAAATAAATAAAATCTTGAGAAGAAGAAGAAGAAGAAGAAGAAGAAGAAGAAGAAGAAGAAGAAGAAGGAGGAGGAGGAGGAGAAGGAAGGAGAAGAAGAAGGAAGAAGAAGAAGGGGGAGGAGAGGAGGAAGAGGGGGAAGAGGAGAAGGAGAAGAAGAAGGAAGGAGAAGAAGGAGGAGGTGGAGGAGGAGGACGGGGGTGGGGGAGAAGGAGGAGGTGGTGGTTATTGTTGGTGGTATAGAAAGGTTTGGTAGGAGAGACCAAGAGGGGAAGTCCAACGCAGGCAGTGAGTGTCTTCTTTAAGAGGAAGAAGGGCCCAGCTATTCCAGAAACATTGGGGAAGGTAAGTGGGGAGCTCTACTTTAAGGAAGTTGATCTCAGGTAAATCTGTTGAGAACTAACTTTCAAGAGCAAAGATTAGGGACTGCCCTGGACAGAGGATCTGACTTTAAGAACAGAAAGACCATTACAGAGTTGTGTAAATTTGAGTTTAGGAGAATAGGATAACAAATAAATCTCCGAATGATTGTATCATCTGCCAGAAAAAGCCATATGTGATGCCCATTAGAAATTTAATACAGACTGATATCCTAACAGCGTGACCTCAAGTAAAAGAGCCAGTGGGGCAAGACAATCTTGTTTGGCCATAGCGGCATCCAAGAGCTGGTTGCTGAAGTTACCGAATGCACAGGACAGGGGAGGAGTAATAGCACAGTTTGGGGTTCGTGTCCTTAAAGTGAAATATTAATTATAATGGAGTAGTTTGATATTTTTAATAGTTTATGCTTCTTGCAAGGTAGGCAGGGGTGGAGGGAAGAAGGGGAGATTGTGGACAGAATGATGGCAAATATGCACAGAAAACCATCACTTCGCTGTGTGTTGCGTAGTAAGATTTCACACCTGCTGTATACATTTCATCCAAATAGTACATCCCGATTCCTCCTTCTTAGAACATTCTAGAGGAAGTTTGGGAAAGAACCTGTTTTGTTCAGAGGCGGGCACACTTAATACCATTCAGACAGTACATTGGCAATAACATGCCACACACGGATCGACTACGCAAACATTCAGTTTGCTTTTTTTGTAAGCAGAAGAACATAAAAACATGAGTGGCCTCAATGATTTAACACTGAAAATGTTGACGGAGTAGCACTAAACATCAAGACAGAGCAGAGGGCTTGCCATCCGCTCTTCATTTAAAACAAATTGAGAATTTGTTTGACATCAATAATTTTTCCTTGGAATTGGGATGTATTGAGGTTTTACACATGTTACACGGCGCAAACAGCCTATTTCCAATTTTTTCGTGTTCCTATATTCACCTGTAATTGCAAATTGCATACAAATGATGTTTTCTCTCTTTTGTAAATGCCAAGGGAAGTTAGCAAATGTCGCGATTATTACTGCCATCTATTGGTGAGATGTAGTATGACCACATTTACTGGGTACAAGCCATGGAGTTACTATGGGGACCAGGAATCAAGTAAAAAGACAGATCCGACAGGCATTCTGTATTTAAGAATGGTGGTGAATCTCTCTTTTATGAGTCAATTAGAAATTGGAACACTTGAAGGGTATTTAATCATTAAATAGTTATTGCTAATTATTTTTAGGCGTGATGTTGGTGTGGAATTATGTTAAAACATCCTGATCTTTCAGACTTGAGACCAGGTTTGATCCACTATCTGTTTAGCCTATGAGCTAAGAATCGTTTTTACATTTTTGGCTGAAAGAATCAAAAGAAGGAGAATTTATGCCATAGGAAAATTACATGAAATTCAAATTTCAGTGTTCATAAATAAGGTTTTATTGGGACATGGCCGTGCTCATTCATTTCCATTTTGTCTATGGCTGCTTTGTGCTGTGGAGAGACCATATGGCTCACGAAGCCTAAAGATTTATTCCTTTGTCCTTTACAGAAAAACTTTGCCCACTCTGCCCTAGAGCTTTCCTCTTCTCAGTGTGGCCTATGAGCCAGGAATACTAACTTTGCCTGGAGGCATCAGGAACACACAGTCCTGGTCTGTACCCCAGACCCTATGGATTCAGGATCTTCAGACCCCAGGCGATTCCTACACACATTAAAGTTTGAGGGACACTCGCTTAGAGAGGTCTGCTTGGGTCATCCTCTGGCTGCACCTTCCCAAGCCTGCAGGCAGCCAATAAGGACAAGCTCTTCCTGGAGCTCCCCTCCTCCCTCTAGGCCATACTCTGATTACCTAGAACTCTCAAATCCTGGTTCCAGAGCCAAAGCAGACTTTTTTTTTTTTTTAAGATTTTATTTATTTGACAGAGAGAAACACAGCCAGAGAGGGAACACAAGCAGAGGGACTGAGAGAGGGAGAAGCAGGCTTCCTGCCAAGCAGGGAGCCCGATGTGGGACTCGATCCCCGGTCTCTGGGATCATGACCTGAGCTGAAGGCAGTCGCTTAAACAACTGAGCCACCCAGGCGCCCCCAAAGCAGACTTTCTTCCCAGGGTCCATCTCTCACCAGACAGGTGGTCAAGATACAGCTGTTTGTTTATGGGGTGGGAAGAAGGTAGCCTGAGCTTGGACTTGAAGGCCGGACAACTTCTTGCTTTGTTTTGTTTTGTTTTGTTTTGTTTTGTTTTTGTTAAAGATTTTATTTATTTGACAGAGAGAAACACAGCCAGAAAGGGAACACAAGCAGAGGGAGCGAGAGAGGGAGAAGCAGGCTTCCCGCCGAGCAGGGAGCCCAATGTGGGGCTCGATCCCAGGTCTCCGGGATCATGACCTGAGCCGAAGGCAGTCGCTTAACCAACTGAGCCACCCAGGCGCCCCCGGACAACCTCTTGCTTAAGCAGCACATTCCTCAGGGTACAAAGAGGGTCAGAGCTAGAGGTGGGAAGAGAAGAGGGGAGTGCTGGGGGCTGGGGTGGGCTCTCTGCTGTCCACCTTCTGGCTTAGAGTTCCAGCATCCAGGAATCCTAGCTTGCCAGGTACTTATGAAGGTATATTTGACCGTTTGTTAGCTTGATTTATAACCTCTAAATATCGAAACACATAATATAGGCCTTCCTTTGTGCTCTTGATTTGGGTCCCACAGATGCCAGAGCCGACTGTGTTGAATGCTTCTCAAAGTGTGCTCTGAGGACCACAACAGGGTTGCTTTTAAAAATTCAGATACCCAGGCCCCACTTGTGACCACCCTCCTGAATCAGAATCTTGGGGCTGGTGCCTAGGATTCTGCGTCTGATCCACACCAAAGCTGCAGAAGTGCTGCAGTGAAGACAGACTGGAGAGGAGTTGGCCCCGAGTGAGTGAGCCGCCTCACGGGAGACAAGGGGGAAGAACCCAGGTCAAGGGAAAATGCTCTCCAAAATAGGACAGGAGACCACCCACCCTGCCCCGCCCTGCCAGGAGTCGGCTATAAGGAGAAGCTTTCCGCCAGAATAGGGCAAGGGTGTCCTTCTGCCAAATGTAGGGTTCTCGGGAGAGCTACCCTGCAATGCAAAGTACAGGAGCTAATGCACAATAGGGAGCAAAGGAGCTAGGGGTGCCTGGAAGGGCCTTCTGGACCCAAACAGAGTGCATGCTGAAGCCACAGCACAAAGTTTTGGGCAGGTGAGACCTCTTGGGTCCTGCAGGGGACATGGAAGCAGGTGGGACAGATCATGCAGTCCCACCGACATGGGCTCAGATCCTGCAGCTGTCATCTGCAAGCTGTATGGCCTTGAGCAAGTTCCTGAAGCTCTGTGGCTTTGTTCCCTTGTCCTTAAGATGGGGATCCTAACACCTCCCGGGCTTGAGTTGGTATTAATGATAATGAACTAAAGGCACATCCTTGCTGCACAGAGCTGGATGAGGAAGCTTGTCTATCAGAAAACCTCTGCATTTCCTGATGCTTGATAGCATAGGCATTTGCCCCTGGCTCATAAGATGAATTTCCCTAAACCCCAAGCATGGGAAGCCACTTAGACCCCAATCATAGCCTGTGTCAGACCAGTGCTTGACCAGCCACCTAGAACCTCCTGAGATTTCCTTTGAAGGAGTCACTCCGGGAAGCTGCTCACTGTCCACAATTCCCAGGCTATTCCACCCATCGAGAGCACACCGGGCAGTCTCGGGTTTACGAGGAGTGCAGGATTTGTACAAAACCCGGGACAGCTGTGCAATACTGAAAACCACCACTAGGGGGAAGCAGAATCCAGGCATCCTGTGAGGAGCGCGGGAAGATGCGGGGGTGGGGCGCCAGGAAGAGCGCAGGAAGGGCAGGAAGGGTGGCAGGAGCTGGAGTCCCCCACCCCACCCGCTCCACCCTCTAAACACCTCAAGGCACCCTCCTGGTTCTGCACTGGAGCCATCTAGTGATCTTTGTTTAGTTTCCTCATCCAAGTGTAGTCCATTAGTTCTTAAATATGGCACAAGCTTGCCTGCTAACGTGAATCACCTGGGGAGCTCTGTAAAATCCCACGGCCAAGGTTTTCTCTCCATTAAGTCAGAATCTCTAGGGCGGGGAGGCAGAAATCAGCATAGTTTTTACATCTTAGTGCTTTCATCTTTATTTTTGTTCTTTAATTAAGTAGGGTGCATGCCCAACGCGGGGCTTGAACTCAGGGCCCTGAGATCCAGAGTCCCATGCTCTACCAGGAGAGCCAGGCGCTCCAGGGATCAATACTTTTTTTTTTTTTTTTTTTAACCCCCACAGGTAATTCCCCCCTGCGGCCAACTTTGAGAACTACTGTTGTGGACAAAAGATCTCATTGCTTCCCGAGTGGCAGCTGGCTTTCCTTGCTGGAGGCTGCCTCCAAGAAGCCTCTTCCCTAACTAACCACACGTTCTTCTCCTCTATCGGTCCACGAGTCTGTCTGCAGTTGGTGCCGGCGCTGTTCTAGCTGGTGGGATGGAGATCACCTGGGGATACTGGTCAAGGCAGGTTCAGATGAGATGCTGCACGTCTACCTGCGTGGCCAGGTGCTGCCCCCTGCTGGTGCACGGACCACCAGGGTCGGTGGGACAGCGGCCTCTGTCCGCGCATGGGCCTTTGCCACAGTTCTCTAGAGTCCCTTCTCTGCTTTCCCCGCTTCGGCGGGCGGGGAGAGGGGCTGGCTTCGGCTCACATCCTGCCCCTCCCTCCACTCGGGTCCCCACTACGCTGCCGCTGGTGTGCACCGAGACCCTGCACACGCACAGGAAGCCCAGTGTGTGACTCCCGCGTGGGTAAATGAACGAGTGGAGTGAGAAATCCTCGGAACTTAGAGCTGAAGACCTGGCTCTCCCACTCAGAAGCCAGGAGCACTTGCCCGAGGTTCGGCCTCTCTGAGACTCCGTTACTTCACCTGCTTCTCTGACCTTGTCATTTCACCGCAGGGACCAAGGAGAGACTATGCGTTAAAGCCCCTTTCCACCAACACGCTGGCCTTCTCCATTCTGTTTGATATTGTCACCATTGCCCAAGGGGCCAGCCTTGCCCTTCACACAGTCCCTGAAGAAGTGTATCTAATCTGAACCTCCACATCGGACCCATCAGACTTCCCTCTTGCATTCTGTATGTCTAAACAAATGCCTAGAGTACATTTCCAGCTTGTCGACCCACGTGTCACATCCACCCATGACAAGCCACATTTATCATTCCTTTGCATCTCCCAAGACACTGCCTTTCCCCCTCTAGCTTCCTGCCATTAACTCCCAGAAGGGAAGTGACACACAGAGAGCAGAGGAATGACCTAAGGTGGGTGGCGGTGGCCTGGGATAAGCTGGCAGACCACCCACCCTGCTCAGAAAGGCAGACATCAAACATTAGGTAAGTTACAATGAGGTATGTCATTCCTCCCCCCCCCCCCCCACCGCCACTCCCCAGCAGGCAAAAAAGAAAGAAAAATATTAGGATCCTCTGTTTTGGGCAAGTGAACTTGGGCGCTGGGGGAGCACGCGAGGATAGTGAGCTGAGATCCTACCCAAAAATGGAACTGGAACATGAGATGGGCAAGGGGCCACCTTCTGGAGCTCCAGTCAGGGTGCCCCTGAGACCTTTGGGGCAAAGAGCACCCAAACCCTTTCAAACCCTCCCGGCCCCTTCCCTGGGCTTCTGGAGGAGCAGGGAAGCCCACAGATGGCAACAGTGAGGAGAGGCAGCTGGGATGAGATTGGCCCAAGGTCTGGCATCCACCTCTGTGAACGGCTGAGGGATCTGAAGGCAAACATGGAGGCTCATGCCCTCCCAGCTGTTAGCCGCTCGACAGAGAGCTGAATCATCAGACGTCTTAGCGGCTCTTGGAGGTTGCCTTGGGTTTCCCGTCCCCACATTCAGACGTTGAATTGCCGATCCTTGCGGCCTCAGAAGGTGACCTTGAGTGGTGCATAATAAGTTAAGATGAGGTTCTTAGGACACCCTAGTCCAATATGACTGGTGTCTTTATAAAAAGGGGAAATTTGGGGCACCTGGGGGGCTCAGTCCGATAAACGTCTGCCTTCGGTTCAGGTCACGATCTCAGGGTTCTGGGATCGAGTCCCACAGCAGGCTCCCTGCTCAGTGGGGTGTCTACTACTCCCTCTACCCCTCCCTCCCCCTGCTCATGATTTCTCTCTCTCTCTCTAATAACTATTTTAAAAAGGGGGAAATTTGGACACGGGCTGAACCCCGTGTGAGGAGGATGGCAGAGATGGTGGTGGTGTGTCTACAAGCCAAGAACACCGGATTGTGGACAGACCAGCCGGAGCTGGGAGAAAGGCACGGAACAGAGTGTCTTCCCAGTCCTGCACGGGAACTGGTCTCCGGAACTTCAGACCTCTGGTCTCCAGGATGGAGGGAACACATTTCTGTCGCTGAAGCCGCCCTCCAACCCCTACCTGTGGTATTTGTTATGGCAGCTGTAGGAAACACGTATGTTCAGTTCCCCAGAAGAATAGGCTGGAGCCGCCGCTGAGCTCCAGACACTCCCTCTTTCTAACTGGGTCACTTCTCCCACCAGGGAGCTTCCATAATCACTTGGATAGTCCCTGGCCCCTGGCCCCACAAAGATGGAAAGCCTGATGAACAGGGAGCGGGCGCTGGGCTCTTTGGCACTGGGCCTGGGCTGCTGCGGTCTGATCTCCGCTGTGGGGCAGCCGGCAGGGCGCTCTGAGACCTCGCTGCTGGTTAGTTTCCCCCGCAAGGCGCTGACGGGGAGGCGGGGGGTTGTGTCCTTGATCGCTTAGTGGACAGCAGTTCACCCTAAGCCCAAAACTCAGGTGTCCTACAAGTTAATGTTCTTCTCTTCCAGGCCTTGGGATTTACCCCAGTAATACTGGTCTCTCCCTGGGAGACCAGCAGCCTGACCTTCTCCACTTGCCTGCTCCTGCCCTGGGCAGGACTTCTCATCCCTCACCTGTGCCACCAGTCTCCACACCACCCTGTCCCCACCGCCTCCTTATCCCCTCTCCCACCAGAATGCTCGTCCCCAAAGGCAATCTGATAGGGTCTCACCCCGACTCACAGTGCTCCATGGGTCTCTGTCTCTTTCATTCTCATCTCTGCTCACTGTCGACTCGTGCCTTCCTCCCCAGTTCTACCGAGACACAGCCTGTGGGTCTCCTTCCTCCTGGTTCTCACCCATGCCCCTCTGTGACAGCTAGCCTGTCCTCACCTACCCCTTCCTCTCCCAAGTGCCCGTCACAACCCTCGAGACCTTCCATCCGAGCCCTGTTTGGTTGCATTATGTTATCCTTCTCTCTTTCCTTTGTTTTCTCCATGAGCAGGCGAGCCCTTTGAGGGCAGGGATTTGTGTCCTCCAAAGCTGAACAGCACGGAGCAGGCCCTTCAACAGTTTTTGTGGAATGAATTCGCCAGGTGTTGTCAAAGTGTGGTCCCTCGACCAAGAGCTGCAATGTCACCTGGGGACTCATCACAAACGCAGATTTTCGCCTCAGCCCGGGACTGCCGAGTCAGAAACTCAGGGGAGAGGGGCCTATGTTTCACAAACCCTCCAGATGATTCTGATAGACACCCAAGTTTGACAGCAACTGAATTTAAAAAATGAGAATGTAGAGAAATAGGATGAGTATGGAATTCGCTATTACTATTCAGCCTAGACTGAATCACGACAGGAGAGCTGATGGCTCCCCATCACTGGGAGTCCCTGGACATTACGGCAGGCTGGGGTGCCCTTTGCCCATCTCTCGCTCAGCCCTTCTAATGTGTTCTGTTATATCCCCTTCTTGCGGGGGAGGTAAATTCATTAAAGGCTCAGGAGTATCCCAAGCAGAAGCTCAAGCACACGGAAAGCCTGGGCTTCCAAGCCCCATGGTTTGCTATAGTCAGACTCAACTCTTGTGGTCATGGTGCCGGTTTCTCTTCTCACATTTTTTTTTTAAAGATTTTATTTTATTTATTTGACAGAGAGAAACACAGTGAGAAAGGGAACACAAGCAGGGGGAGTGAGAGAGGGAGAAGCAGGCTTCCCGCCCAGCAGGGAGCCCGATGTGGGGCTCGATCCCGGGTCTCCGGGATCATGACCTGAGCCGAAGGCAGTCGCTTAACCAACTGAGCCACCCAGGCGCCCCTCTTCTCACATTCTTATCTTAAAAACATTTTGTCAACTTCCCACCTTGCAAAAAAAAAAAAAAAAAAAAAGCAAAAGAACAAAACAAAGGTTGTGAATACAGAGATGGTTTGCCAAAGGTGGGGAAGGTGGGGTGGGCAGAATGGGGTATATTTGAAAGTTGCTAAGATCTTCAAAGTTGTTACCACAAACAATTTTGTCCCTGTGTGATGGTACATGTTAATAAGACTTACTGTGATGATCATTTCACAATATATACCAATACTGAGTTATTGTGTTATGTGAAACATATTACATGTCAATTATATTTCAATGTTTAAAAATAAGCATTCTGTCAAAGGAATTAGAACCCTACTGCTTTAGATTTACCATATTACCTGTAGTGATAAGTATCCTATCCTTTTAAAATCAGTCTAGAAGAGTTGATGTTGTATGGTTGTTTTAGCCTTTAATTTTTTGTCTCTTGATTCTTGGATATGTGTGTGTGTATGTGTGTGTATGTGTGTGTGTACATATTTTTTTTGAGAGACAAAGGGCATGAATGGGGGGAGGGGCAGAGGGAGAGAGAGAATTCCAAGCACGCTTCATGCTCAACACAGAGACCTACGGGGGGGCTTGATCTCAGGATCCTGAGATCATGACCTGAGCTGAAATCAAGAGTCAGATGCTTAACCAACTGAACCCACTGAGTCACCTAGGCACCCCCTCACATGTTGATTTTTAATTTCTCAATGAGAAACCTTGACATGTCATTTAAGCAGCTGGAAAAGAACTCTTTTAGGACTGAAGAATATATCCACAGGTCAAGGCCAAGGTGGAAATACTGTGAACACCGAGGGTGTTGGGACAAGCCCCGCCACCATCTGATGCCTGCTTTCCTCTCTTTGAGACAGTCTGCCTCTCTAGCCTATGCTCAACAGGTCTTAGCCTCTTTCAGATCCTTGAATTCACCAAACTCTCTTGTTCTGAACCTTTGAACCAGTCTTTCCCCTGCTTGGGAGTTCTCCTCTCCTTTCCCCCACCAAAGATTTTATTTATTTACTTGAGAACGAGAGAGAGAGAGAGAGAGAGAGAGAGAGAGAGAGAGCACATGCAGAAGTGGGGCAACAGGAGGCAGAGAAACAAACAGACTCCTTGCTGAGTGTGGAGCCCAGCATGGGGCCTGTCCCAGGACCCGATCCCAGGACCATGAGGTCTTGACCTGAGCAGAAATCAAGAGTCGGTCATTTAAGCAACTGAGCCCCCCATGCACCCTTCCTCTCTCCTTTTTATTGTCTAATTCTTTCTTCTCCTTTTGGGGGAAAGTAAAATATCCCTTTGCCCAGCAAGACTCCTCCTTCTCCATGTGATTAGGACCCTCCCTTTCCCTGACCTCCCTCTTACCAATTTCCCTTTATCTGCTCTATTTTCCTCTTCCTTCCTCTGTTAGCCTGGAGGAGCTCCCACAGAGTCTCCTGATTGGACCCCCAGCACCTATTGCAGGGTGAGGCACACAGGAGGGGATCAAGTATTTGTTGGAGGACTTTGAAAGCATGCGAGCTTTAGGCAAATAACTTTCCAAGTCCCAAGTGAGTCTACTCGCTTCTTTTATCCTTGGGCTAAGAATGTAGGTGCTAATAAAACTCAGGTGGAAGGAGAGTATCAGAAGAGATGTGTATGATTTAAACAGAAGACTGCTGGAGAGAGAAGAAAGAGGAGAACTTGGCACCTTCGGAAGTGCATGGCTAATGGCAAGTTGTTGTGATTCCTGCAAACCTGTCCTTTCATTTCTGACGAGGGGCCCCTGGGATGAGAATGGCATGGAGACCTGCCCTAAAGGGTCCACTTTCTCTTATTCTCCAATATGTTGTCTCTATGGAAGGATGCAAACAGAACTGAGCTTGGAGGCAAACTCAGGTTGTGGGTCTTTGTGTAAATGGTTACTACTCTCTACCCCCCCAAAAAAAACCACCGTCATTGGGACATCACACAAGTTACAGAAGAAAAATTGTCATCCAGTCTCAGGGTTAGAAAGGACACTGGATATCACCCCGTCCCCTCCTCTGACCTCTGCAGGAATTCCCTCTGTGGATCTCTGATAACAATTCACGCCTCCTAGTGGACGTAGCTCACTCCATATTGGTTTCTAATTGTTGGGAAAATCCTCTTAAGCCCAGTGCTTTGTATGTGGTCATGGTTTATTGAGTTAGATAAATAAATACAAAGGAACATTAACAATCAGGACAGTAGAACTTATGTTAAGGTAATGTGTTGTTTTTTGATAAAAGATTGTGGGAAAATGGTTTTAAATGTTTGACATAGTCTTCAGCCTTCATGTTGTACCAGATACATGCAGATATGTGTTCTCTTCAAGTTATTACTAGACGAGTACAAAAGCAAAAACAGAAACAAAAAGTGAACAATAAATGTTTTCTCACTATGTACTCAGAGCCGATCACTAAATATTAACCGAATGACGGAGCAAATTGTCATAAACACTTACTGAGTATCTTGGGTCTTGAGACTAAACTTTCAGACCAGATGTGCCTTGCTCATCGCAACAATGACCAGATCCTTCCGCATTGGCACAGGAGAGCAAGGGAGCAAGCTGCAGTGCCATGGAATGGGGGTGGCAGATGGTTTCCAGTCCCGCCCTGCTACTAACCAGCTGCGCCATGTTAGCCAGGTACCAGACTCTGCTGGATCTCAGTTCCCTCCTCTGCAAACAGAGGTGATTGAATGACAGGTGACCTGTAAGGTTCAGTAGCACGCTAACCCTCTGTGGCTGTAGGACTTTGCCCTTTCCTCCTAAAGACCAAAGCCTCATGAGTGAAATGAACTCTCAGCCAGTTGGGTAATTGATCATTAGCAAGGGTCTAACTCCTCCTAAATACCGATGGTTAAGTTAAAGGAATTATTGTAAATAGAACTATGTACATATCCTTCCCTGAATTAACAGAAACTTGAGTTAATAGTTGGCTACAGTACTCAGCTCATAACCTTTCATTTCTGCCTTCGGTGTCGGCTCAAATTCCCTGACTGTCTGCTGAATCTGGGTTTTTAAATACTTCTATTTTTAAACCATAGTACTGGGACTGTACAGTCCTACTAGGGTATATACCAAGGAAAAAAAGAACCCCCAAACTGCAAAGAAATCTCAAATGATTTTTAGTAGTTACTTTTTAACATGATTCCCCCTTGACATTATGATATTTTCTGATAGTAAGGTACAGTTATGAAAGAATAATATATTTAGTAGCAAAGGAAATTAAGTATTTTATAGATTAGGTGTCAAGATTTTCAGCAAGAGGGGAAAAACGGTACAAATATCAGATCCAAACCTTGTATCCTAAGTTTGAATTAGAAACAACAGTAAGAATACGTATGTATTTTTGGTTTAAAAATTATTTTTTTAGCTCTGTCTGTTGAAAAGACCTAAATGCCTTGACTAACTCATAGCAATGAACACCCTTAGCACCCAGACTGTGCTTTCTAACTATCATTTCATTAGCAGGAACAGAGCTCCTTGGAGAAATGGCTGGTTCAAGGTCAGGGATGAGCCGGGAACATCTTGTCATACCAGCAAGCAAAGAAGTTATCGGAGACCACAGAATCATGCCCAAAAGGCTTAGGAACCAAGTTGAAGAGCCCATAAGTCAGAAAATATATGATGTTAGCACCAAAAATGAATAACGACTATAAAATATTGAAACACATCTGTGAGTTCATACAATTACAACACACACCACTTTGAAGGAAACTGGGAATCCGACTCATTATTCTGAAAACTGGGAGGGACACCTGGCTGCCCAGTAGGTAGAGACTCTTAATCTCACAGTCATGACGAGGTCGTGAGTTCGTGCCCCATATTTGGTATAGGGATAAGATAAAAAAATTTTTAATTTTTAAAAAGAGTTTATTTTTAAAAATAAATTAAAAAAAATAAAAACTGGGAAGGAAAAAGAAAGACAAAATAATTAGTTGAAGGGCACCTTGGTGGCTCAGTCAGTTAAGCATCTGCCTTCAGCTTAGATCATGATCTCAGGGTTCTGGGATGGAGCCCCAGGTTGGGCTCCCTGCTCAGCAGGGAATCTGCTTCTCTTGCTCTCTCTGCCCCTACCCCACTCATGTTCTCTCTCTTCCTCTCTCTCTTCCAAATAAATACATAAAATCTTAAAAAAATAATTGCTTGATTTTTCTGCAGAACTGTTCTGAAATTGTTATAGAAGGTAACAAAACAGTTTATGAAGTGAATTTCTTCTTTTAGAATAATTCAGCCTAATAAGTGCAGAGGGATACTAGAATTGGAATAACTCTATTTTGAAAACTCTAGGGAAATAGTGGATCTAGGCAAATGGTTTAGGAAATACCTCCCCATAGAGATATAATCAACAACAACAAAAGATTATGGGACATTCTACAGGCTTGTAGAAATTATTTTCCTGCAAGAAATAAATTACATATAGAAGAAAGAGAGATGGGGAACCTGTAGATTAAAAGAGACTTAAGAGATATAGTAATTAAATGCAATATAGGAGCCTTATCTAGATCCTGATTTAGACAAACCAACTATAAAAAAAAAACTTTTATGAAAGAATCAGAGCTATTCAGAACATTACTTGAATATTTGATAGTGTTATGGAAATACTATAAATGTGAAGGTTGCAAGGCTATTTGAGAGAATGCTTTTTTAAAGGTCCTTATTCAAAAAAATAAATAAATAATAAAAGTCCTTATTTTTTTCAGATAGAGATTGAAATATTTATGGATAAAATAATTTTGATATCTGATGCTCAAAAATAATTTAGCAGGGGGGGCACCTGGGTGGCTCAGTCAGCTGAGTGTCTTACTTTTGATTTTGGCTCAGGTCATGACCTCAGGGTTTGTGGGATGGAGCCCCATGTTGGGCTCTGTGCTGGGCATGGAGCCAGCTTGAGATTCTCTCTTCCACTCCCTCTATCCTTCCTTCCTCTCTTCTCCCCCGCATCTCTAAAAAAAAGAAGTCAGTTTAGCAGGGGTTGCAGTAAGATGATAAGCAGAGGGAGTACAAATAAACAAAAGCAGTCATATGTTGATAATTGTTGAAAAAAAATGATCAGAACATGGGGGCTCATTTTCCTGTATGCTCCACTTTGTATATTATTTCCATAATACATTTTTTGCAAGTAAATGCTTTTTTCAAATGTGATCTCTACATTGGAGATATATATATATATATTTTTAATTTTTTAATTTTTTTTTTAATTTTTTTTAAGGTTTTGTTTTCAAGTAATCTCTATACCCTCATGGGGCTCAAACTCACAACCCCAAGACCAAGAATCACAGTCTAAAGCCAGCCAGGTGCTCGGGACTTATATTTTTAAGGTACCAATATCCCTTTTTGTCTATTACAAATATATTTCCATTTGCTCCTAAACTACATGATTTTAGGTCTCCTTCTACTCATGAAGAAGATTCCCATTTGTTTTAAGTTATAGTTCCTTACTTTTAGTGATTTTTAAAAAAAATTATTGAAATGCATATTCTATAGTATAAGGTTCCATGGCTCTTCATCACCTTGGGGTAAAATGACACTTTATTTATTTATTTGACAGAGAGAAACACAGCCAGAGAGGGAACACAAGCAGGGGGGGAGCGAGAGAGGGAGAAGCAGGCTTCCCACTGAGCAGGGAGCCCGATGTGGGACTCAATCCAGGGTCTCCAGGATCATGACCTGAGCCGAAGGCAGTCGCTTAACCAACTGAGCCACCCAGGCGCCCCGTAAAATGACACTTTAATGACACCCCTTGCTTTGACACTTTAAGCCCATCATAATCAAGTTCCACCCTACATGTCTCGTGGACTGTTCCAAAAAGCAAAAGAAAAGAAACCCATCTCAACCCATTTTATAAGGCCAGATACCAAAACGAGATAAAGACATCACACAAAAGAGAAAGCTATAGACCAATACCTATATTCAGTGGACCCCAAACTCCTCAACAAAATACTAGCAAGTTGAATCCAGCTAATGTATATGAAGACTTACATACTTAGACATGGCAAATGTTATATGATATATATTTTACCACAATTTAAATATAGTAAAATAATAAAAATAATTACACACCATGACCAAATAGGATTTATCTCAGGGATGCAAAGATGGTATAACAGCTGAAAATCAACTCATGTAATGTATTTTATCAGCAGAATGAAAGTCAAAAATCATATTATCATCTCAGTAGATGCAGAAAAAGCATTAGACAATCCACATTCATGGACCCCCCCCCAGATTAAGAATACCTGTTCTAAGGGCACCTGGATGACTCAGTCATTTGAGCATCTGACTCTTGATCTCAGCTCAGGTCTTAATCTCAGGGTCATGAGTTCAAGCCCCATGTTAGGTTATATGCCCATTACATTAAAAAAATAAAAATAAATAATGAAAAATAAATAATTAAAAAGAACTCCTGTTCTAGAAGGTCTCTAACCATTGCAGATGACAAACAATAGTGAAGGAAGACCCTTGGGCTAGAAGGTGGGTGGGTCCCAGGGGTGGAGACTGGGAAGAATGTTTTCTTGAATCTGTTGGAGACTTCTTGAATCTGCCTTGTTCATGAACAAGTTTTCAAAACTTAAGTCTTGGGAGCATTGGTTTTTTTCACCTCTGAAATTAGGAATCCAACCCCAAAGGATGAGAATGTTAAAAGATAATATCATGACATGTTTAGCATGGTGCGTGGGCCACGGAAGTATTGACCATCTCAAACAACATCCAAGACTGGGTAAATCATGGGGTCTGTCTTTCGACTATTATGTTTACCACTTAGAGGCCAAGGCTTTTCCTCTAAACGATTTCATAATACCAAGTTAAAGGGACTGATATTCTCATTTAAGAACTAGATTTGTTGTTGAAAACAGCAGCAGAATGAAATGTAATTCAGACTTTAGCAGTTGTGCATCTAAGGTAAACACATAGAGGCACCTGGATGGCTCATCAGTTCACATCTGACTCTTGATTTCAGCTCAGCTTGTGATCTCAGGGTGCTGGGACTGAACCCCGCGTCGGGAGTTCCGTGCTTAGTGTGTAGTCTGCTTGAGATTCTCCCTCTGCCTCTGCCTCTGCCCCTCCCCCTGCTCACACACTCTCTCTCTCCAATTAAATAAAATCTTTAAAAAAAAAAAGCAAACATATAAATGGCACAAGGAGAAGACAGTGCTATTTGGGTGTTTCTAAAATGGAGGATTTTGCAGGACAAGTTGTTGGCCTGTATTTTGGGGTCACTGCCAAAGGGTTACTGTTCAGACAGGAGCAGAGTTTCAACTCACTTCAGTTCTGGCAAGCTGCCATAAATAATGTTACGACATTAAATCTGTGTCAAGGGTTTCAAAAAGTGCTCAGAGATACAATTATTAGTCAAGGGTGCGAACTCAAGTGCTTCCATAGGCAAAACAGCTGAGGGAGGCCACACGGGTTATTACTGAGAAGAGGTCTATTATCAGAGGCCGTGCCCTGTCTAAAGCACGTTTATTCAAATCATTTCAGAAGCACCAGCTGGCCAAACAAAAAGACTGTGAAGGCCTCAGTCCTTGGCAAGCAGCTTGCACTCTGTGATTAGTGGAACAAGCATAAATTAGGAATTTTTTTTTGTATCCCTGAACCCGTATATTGTGTTTTTCCCTCTCAGTCAGATGAACACCTCACGGGAACTGAGCTACTAAATGCTCTGAACCGTGAGCTCACAGAGTCTTCGGAGTTGCTTACCTTTTCCCCATTTCCGGTGGCCTTCCCCTGCTGCACAAACTCATCCTCTCTTTTCCCCGAGCTACAATTTGTCTGCTCTTTGGGTAGTAGTTGAGCACTATTTGTTTTTGGTCTTTTCTGAGCATTGAATGCCTCCACCACTTCCGGGGGTTCTGACCTAAAAGCTGACTTCTGCGCTGAGCGAATGCCAGGGTCTGATTTTGTTCTTCCATCTTGTGAGCGGCCCCCAGCCCTCTGTGAAAGGGAGCTTGTAACTGAACCATCTCAAGCCTGGCCTTCGGTGTTACCAACAAGACTCATTCCTGGCCTCTTGGTTCCCTATGATACCAAAGTCTCCACTTTTAAGAAAGCTATTTATTTATTAAAAAAAATATTTAGAGAAAGATCAAAGAAAGCCAACTATGGTGTTGATAAATTTAAACACACTGCTTTACAGGCTGAATGAACAAAATAATTGGAAGTGACGACAGGGATGGGAATCTGGGAACAACACAGCAATGTCGTATTAAAGGGCAATTTTTTTTTTTTTAAGATTTTTATTTATTTGACAGAGAGAAACACAGCCAGAGAGGGAACACAAGCGGGGGGAGTGAGAGAGGGAGAAGCAGGCCTCCCGCCGAGCAGGGAGCCCGATGTGGGGCTCGATCCCGGGTCTCCAGGATCATGACCTGAGCCGAAGGCAGTCGCCCAACCAACTGAGCCACCCAGGCGCCCCTAAAGGGTAATTTTTAAAAAGGTCAAATCGTGACTCTCACGCAAATATTAAATGGCATCATTAACCCACGAGTTTTTTATTATTATTAATTATTATTTGTTTGTGGTGGAATCGGTAAGATAGTAAGACTGGTTTGTGTAGTCTCTACCTGACAGAACTCTTTTTTGTTGCCTTAAGCGGGGATTGTTTGCATTGCTGGGGCAGGAATCACTGCATTACTGTTAGTTCTCCACAAGTTAATTTCTGCCTTCCCAGGGCTGTAGAATACTTTAGAAAGATAAGGGCTTTTACCTCCGTAGGAGGACTGTAATCTAACAGTCCACTGAAAAGATATTTGGTAACCCTCCTGCCCTTTCCACACCCTTCACAACTGTTCCCCCAGCTGTGATCATCTGTGAAGGTCTCCCCATCCCCCTCACTCCATTCCCCAAATCACAAGAAATTCCAGGCCTGGGTAAATGTTTTCTATGTATACCATGGATGACATGAAAATGTTGAGGAACTTGTGACCAATTTACAAGGATGTGGAGGGAAAAGGGCCCAGCCTGGTAAGAAAGTTCAAATCCCACATGTAAAAGCAGCTTCTATATAAAATATCAAGAAAGGAGAGGAGATGAATGAAAGTCACTGCCTAAATGTTCTTCCCACAGTGACACGTTACATGGATGGCTCCAGTTCTTAACTTCTTATAATCAAGCCCTTGGATGCCTGATTTTGCAGTTCCTTCCATCAGAATGAGGAGTGTATTTCTCCAACCCATGACTCTGAGTTCAGTCATGTGCTTTGCTTGGAAAATAGGATGTCAGAAGACATGATGCAAAGACAGGCTTATAAAACCACCTGTGGGCTCCAGACATCTGCTCTGCTTTTGCCACGAAAAACATATGCTCAGGTAACCTGCTGGTCCTACGGGGTGGACAGGTAGAGGAAAAACCAAGTTACCCTAACAAGTCCCACCTAAGATCAGCCAACCCCCAGTAGACCCCCAGATGCCTGAGATCAGAGCCACCACACTGAGCCCAACTTAGACTGGCTAAACTTCCCAGATGCAGAAGATGAATCTTTATGGTTGTTGACCAAGAGGATCTATGGTTGTTTGTTACACAGTGATTTTCTGACCATGGCTAATTCGTATGTCATCCCATTTTTATCAGACCTTTATGAGATGAGAGAGATCTCTGTGAATACTTCTACATTACTGGCTGGTTCAGCTTAGGGAGCTTGGCTTCCTATGAGGTCATCAGGAGGGAAAAGGGTCAGAGACCATAGTTTCAAATACAGGCCACTTCTTCTGTTTGGGAAGGATTTTTATTTGGAAACCATTCAAATTCCAGGCTAGTGGCATTCCCAGGAAAATGGAAGACCTCAAAATGGCATCCGCTAGCTGGGGGGAACCAAGGTAATTTTCACCTGCAAAATATTTGAAGCCAGAGTAGAATAGAACAAATAGTTGTAACAACAGGAAATCCCCTTACATCAGAATGTGCTTGACCAAGTACAAGGTCAAGAATGTTATCAAGAAAGTGCAGAGGGCGCCGGGCTGTCTCAGTCAGTGGAGCACTTGACTCTTGATCTTGGGGGTCATGGTGTCAAGCCACACATTGGGGGTAGAGATTACATTTAAAAATTTTAAAAATAAATTTTTTTTAAAGATTTTATTTATTTGACAGAGAGAAACACAGCCAGAGAGGGAACACAAGCAGGTGGAGTGAGAGAGGGAGAAGCAGGCTTCCCGCCCAGCAGGGAGCCCGATGTGGGGCTCGTTCCCGGGACTCCGGGATCATGACCTGAGCCGAAGGCAGTCGCTTAACCAACTGAGCCACCCAGGTGCCCCCAAAATAAAATATTTTTAAAAAACCCTAAAAACAAACAAACAAACAAACAAAAACACCCCCTAAAAACATGTAAAGCATAGAGCCTCAGACACCATTGTTTTGGTTTTCCCTGAGCTGCACACCTGTACTTTTAAAACAAGAGGATCCAGGGATGCCTGGGTGGCTCAGTTGGCTGGGTGATTGCCTTCGGCTCAGGTCATGATCCCGGAGACCCGGGATCGAGTCCCGCATTGAGTCCTGCATTGGGCTCCCTGCTCGGCAGGAAGCCTGCTTCTCCCTCTCTCACTCCCCCTCTTGTGTTCCCTCTCTGGCTGTGTTTCTCTCTGTCAAATAAATAAAATCTTAAAAAAAAAAAAAAAAGAAAAAAAAGAAGAGGATCCATTTGCATCCAAAACTAACTCTACAATGTAGAAGGTGGTTGTTGTATTGTGAAACTTAATTTAATTTAGTTCAACAAATATCTTTTGAGCCCCATTTAAGCAGGAAACCAGAGTAATCCCCATCAAATCTGCCATCTTTTTCCAAGTTTAAGATAGAGTCTTCCTTGAGAAGTAGGCAAATGCATGAATGCCAACAGTAGAACTGGACAAGATGGGTACACTAAAATGCTACTGGGAGGCAGAGGAGCGGGTGTACGGCAACACAAGGAAGGCTGGAAGGACGTGTTTTTATGGGGGAACATGATGTGATCTGGTGTGGGACCTGCTGTTTGTGGCCTGGTCAGGCTTTTGCATGGCTTACAAGCATGGACATCAGCTCCATCTTTGCGTATTTGCCTTTCTGCTTCCATTCTGCCTTCAAATTTAAGACATTTCGAGAAATGTGGGCGCCTCGGTGGCTCAGTGGGTTAAAGCCTCTGCTTTCGGCTCAGGTCATGATCTCAGGGTCCTGGGTTCGAGGCCCACATCGGGCTCTCTGCTCAGCAGGGAGCCTGCTTCCTCCTCTCTCTCTACCTGCCTCTCTGCCTGCTTGTGATCTCTCTCTCTGTCAAATAAATAAATAAAATCTTAAAAAAAAAAGACATTTAGAGAAATGTAAAAGATAAGATAGAAGAGTTGGCAGAACCTAAAAGTAAGTTGCATTTCAAAAGTAAGGCAATCGAGGGGTGCCTGGGTGGCTCAGTTTGTTGAACATCTGCCTCTTGACTTTGGCTTAAGTCATGATCTCAACCTCGTGAGATCAAGCCCCACTTGGGGCTCCGTACTGGATGTGGAGCCGCTTGGGGTTCTCTCTCTCCCTGTGCCCCTCCCCCACCAAAAAATTAAGGCAAGTGAGCAGAGATGGCTAAATGATCTACCTGCTAGATGGTCTGCCTACCAGCAAGTGCAGTTTATATTTAAAGTATGTGAAATTAAAGTTTAACCCCCGATGACACACACTTTTATCGTTTCTAACATCATGTTAAAAGAAGCCTCCTCTAGCTTGTTTGCATCTGCCTCTGATGGGTTGGCCTGACACAGTCCTTTCTACTGCATTAAATGGCATCTGTTTTAAGTATCAAACCAGAGACTTTCCTCGAAGTCATCTTGAAGTCCAACTTCACTGGCACAGCAGGTTGTTTCATAATTAAATTAAAGTCGCAGGATGTTTTGGATTAGATGGATCTTTTTTCAACCAGACCCAGGGTCAGTGAGAGAGCGTGACCTGTCTGGGAGAGAATTCCCACATCCAAAACATCCGGAACATTTCACTGGATTAATTTGCAACCCACTGGGAGAATTTTGGTCCAATTTGCTAAAGATTTTCTGTCTGTTTCCATTTATCTTTTCAATTCAGGTCAATATAAATTTATTCAGTTCTCTTATTGAAAATGATATGAAAAGTATTACTGAGTCAAAAGAATAAAGAAAACAGCAGATAAAATGCAAGGAAAGGGAGAAAAGTAATGAGTGAATAAATAAGTTCATTCATGAATAAAGAATTTTTTCATGAATAAATAAATTCATTCATCCAACAAATGAACTTACAGAGCCCTTATTTTTGCCATGCTCTGAGCTAGGGAAGTACCGTGCAATAGAGAGAGAAAAATAAGTGACTGTTTCTGCTTTCCAGAAGCTTAGAATTTGTTTTATTTTTTATTAAAAGTTTACCACCATACAGTTTAAATTCAATGTATATTGGTGTTTAATCTAATCAAAAACTTCACAGAGAAATAGGCATGAACAATTTCCTTGCACCTTTAAGAAGATGTTGAATATTCTGTGAGGGAAAAGGATAACAGATGATATTGCATCGCTGGATGGGTATGTGTATTTGGTTGGATTGAATCCCGTGGCCACTAGCCAGTAGGCTACAGAAGAGAATTTTTAAGACGTATGTTTCCATTAGGGGCTATAGGAAATAATACTTAGTACAGTAGAGTACGTGTACATTTTCCTTTGAGCATTGCCATGAGCCTATGTAGCTTTAGGAAGAATTACCTTTAGTAAAAACCAATGGACCAGAAGAACCAAGTATTCCTACAGTTCTGACATATATTAAGAAAATCTCCACTTAATCCTTCTCCACCCCAAACTTGGCTCCTTGTTTGTTGGACTATAGTTCTTCAAGATTCAGTGAAACATAGTATGGAAAGCAAAAGGTAGGCCATGATGGAACGTTAACCAAAAAGGTTAAGGTAGGGAAGGCTGATGAACATTTATATAGACAGTACCCGTAGAGTATACACAGGGCTGCTTCGCTCTCCCCATGTCTTAGTCTGTTCCCACTGCTATAATAAAGTACCAAGTACAGGATGGATTATAAACAGAAATATCTCATCATCCTAAAGGCTGGAATTCTGAGGTCAGGGAGCCAGCATGGTCGGATCTGGTGAGAGTTTTCTTCCAGTTTGCAGACTTCTCACATGGAGAGCAGAGAGCTCCTGGCTTGTAAGGGCACCAGTCCCTTCAAATCCCTTTACTAATCAGATTTCAAAGGTCTGATCTGTGAATACCATCACACTGAGGGTTAGGATTCAACATACGAATCTGGGGGTAGAGGGACACAAACATTCAGCCCACCGCACCCTCCTCTTGTCCTTCCCTAAGCTCTATGAGGACAAGGACTTTGTCTTGTTTTCTGCTGCATCTCCAGTGTCTTGAACAATGAATATTATTGAATGAATGAGTAGTTTAATGTTTTTCCTGCACTGGCTAAGAGAAATATTGGATCCAATGCTAAAGACCCAAAAGAGAGGACTTCCTTGCTTCCTTAGTGACTCTTGTGAGCTCTGACTTCCATTTAGTGTACTCCAGCCATCCATCTACCCATCCATCGATGCATTTATCTCTCCATCCATCCATCCTTCAATCCATCACTTTTTATGGAATCAGTCCTATTCATCTGGTACTCTGCTATTTGTTGAAATTATAAAGATAAAAAGAATAAGGACTAAGCTCTCAAGGAGAACACAACCTTAGCTCTCAGAGAGGAGTCTGAGGAAAGATGAGAAGAGAAGGGAACTGATACTATCCAAATGTGAAACACAGAACTAGCAGGCTGTCTGTACAGGGAGGAATCTGAAAGACCTATAGCCAGTGAGGCAAATTTTGAGTGGACAAAAGTGAACTGTCCATCACTGAGAAGATCAAGAAACGATGAGGTCTAGTATGTCCTACCATCCAGCGGTCCAAGACCATGAGTAAGATTGAGTTCCAAGCTTTAAGAAGCTAAAATGTAGCAGGAGAAACGAAGCAAATATACTAGTGATAGTGAATCAAAGTCATCTGAAATTGAAGCCAGAGGAAAAATCTGATCACCTATAAGGTTGATTCGAAGGAGGAAGCATATTTTCTCTCTCTGGCTTCCCTATTGCCGTATTGTATGTGATATGTGTAAGACACTAAAGGAAAAACAAAGGCAAGGAGCCTGCCCTCCTTGATCTGTAAGCAGCCATATGCTGGGGCTGAGTTGGCCTGGCTAATACCAGCTCTGAAAGCCAATTGTTAAATTTTCAGGAATTTTGTGTGCATTTTCTAGAAAGGCAGCCACTTGAAAAAAAAAAAGAAGTAAGCTTACAATGAAATAAATTATATTGAAGACAAAGGTAATACATACTCAAAACTCATCTTCCTAAATTATTCTCTATGCTCTTGAGGCTTTTAGGTCTGTTAGAGCCACACAACTGTGTGAAAGTGGACGTCTCTTCCCAACTCTGTGTTCAGTACATCATGCAGGTAGCTTAAAACTGCCACGAGAGGAGTATTTATACCATTTACACCACAGAAATTGGCAATTGCTACAAACCAAGACTTAGTTCATTGTTTTTATTTTCAGTATTAAGAAAAAGATGGAGAAAATGTTAAAAATGCAGCTCAGACTTAAGAGCGTGTCATTTCTGTAGTCATTGCACTGTGAAGAACACAACAAATTGTGGCAATATTCCTTTAATTGTCAAAATTATTATCAAATACAGCAAAGAAGTGAAAGCTTGGGGGAGGGGAGCAGGTAGGGAGGGAATCACAGGCTTCACAGTGGGGATGAGAGCTAGTGGAGGCCCAGCGGAGAGAAAATCAAGGGAACCACGTCCTTGGAGGTCCTTTGCTTTGCTTGTCCACCTGGTCCCTGGGGGGAGAAAGGAGGTGGCTTTCTAGCACTGATGAGGCCACTGCCTGCCTGAGGCGGGTCCTGCGGTCTACTTCCTGGGAACCAGCATGGAACTCGGCATCCAAGAACCACAAAAGGATGTATGGAAGATAGGGTGAGCCCAGGAGTCATCAAAGTCTGGGAGTATTCAATATATCTATATATTTATTTATTTATTTATTTTAGTAGGGGAGAGGCAGAGGGAGAGGGAGAGAAGAATCTCAAGCAGACTCCCCACAGAGTGCGGAGTCCGATACGGGACTCAATCTCACAACACTGAGATCATGACCTGAGCCAAAACCAAGAGTCAGTTGCTTAACTGATTGAGCCACCTGGCACCCCAAAGAATATTCAACTTCTTGCGTGGCTCCAGGGACTAGGTAACTCAGAGCAAACTGCAGACAGCGGGAAAGTCCCACCGGCAGAAAAAAGCAACTCGCTGGGGATTTCTGTAAAAAGATTTTTTTTTTTTTTTTTTTTTTTTTTTTACTGAACTTGAAGCCTTAGAAACTTTTATTGTGATGGGGAGATGGAATTAGGCACCAAACCTATTCCTCCCCTGCAAATATCTCTTTGCACTTGGAAAATCACATAGTGCATACAGAGCTGGATAGCATCTTTGCTATCAGTGTTTATTCACATGCACAAATTCTCACTGGAGTTGAGTTTTCTAAAAGGAACTGGCACCCTGACAGCTTCCCTGCACCCCTACATCCCTGTCATCCTTCCACATGCCCACACCACCCCTTTACTACCAGAACCTCCAAGCTGAGGCCAGACTGCAGAACAGGCACCATTTACCTTCCCAGCCTGCAATCAATCCTCAAAGGGTGGGAACAGAGAGAGAGAGAGAGGAGCCCGAGGCTATGACCCAATCTCAGCATCAGCCTTCTTTAAATTGTCAGAGAGGACTTTGGGGTCCTGGCCCAAATATGGCACCAACATCAACCATATCCTGACTTCGCTGTCCTGGCTGAGCACGAATTTTGTGGGAAACACCTACCCACAGGTGAAATGAAATTGTTACCAGTCTTGGGATCCTTGGGACTGTCTATCTGCAGTTAAGATAGGGAGGAGAGAAGGAGAGAGGGTAGAAACAGGGACACCCGAAGCCAGCAGAAGTGGGAATAGGACCTTAATGGAGAAATGCTAGCACTGGACTTCTAAGTGGGAGGAGCCTATACCTAACAGTGTTGTTGGGAGAGGTATGCAGGGGACCTCTTCTAGAAGCCATATCTGCATAGGAAACATAGGGTAACAGCAGGTAGATGAGAAGATAAGTGTAAGTATCACCAGGAAAAGGTCAGAAATATGGAGAGTGGGACCCTGAGAAAGTCTGATTCCTGCCTGGACTGCACTTGAATTGGGGCATAAATGTTTAGATGATAGCATTGATCCTCATAGCTTCCTGCAGTGGAGAACATAACTTTTACACATAGGAGAGATAAAATCAAAGACATGAGATATAAGAGAGATTACAAAGTAAGAAATTCATACATACTGATTAAGGAAAGAGTCAAGATTTATACATAGGAAGAGTAGAAGACCCGTCAGCTAAGTTAGTGATAACAGATCATCCCAAATACTTTAAGAAGCTAAGGAGGTGCAGGGAGTTGGGGGTTGTGTGTGGCTGGGGAAATCCTGACAGGAAAAAAAATTCCAGGAAGGAAATAACTTATTGTTAGAAAGCGATTTCCACTCCTCATTGCAACCATTTGACTTAAAGACACCGAAAAGCAGGACTTTTTCCAAAGCAATCATCTTCAGACCCATTTTGCAATACAGATAACCCAATGGCACCCGGCTATCTCGAGAAGGCTGGCGCTTCTAATTCAGGCTGCTTTCAGTGAACGGTACTTTATGTTTGCCTTGCACTTCCTACCGAGTCGCTCATAACACAGAGACTTGAGCCCTCACAGAAGTGGCCGAGCCCTCCGGCCACTCTTCAGAATCCGGCCGATGAGAGCTGGAGAGGCCATTTCTCCTGCTGACTGTGGTCACGCATGGCTGGCTGATTTATGGGCAAGACCAGCAGCCACGTCCGTATCTCAAAGTCATTAATTACCGAGAGGAGGACTCAGCCCAGAACCACTCAGAGGATAGAAAATCCTCAGAGTATGGCTGTTCAAATGATCAGAACAATCAGAGTCATTTTTATCACATTCTGATTGCTCAGTTCACCTTTCAAACACACTGGCTGTTTTCTACCATCCAAAGGGAACACTGGAAATGGTCTTGAGATTTTTCATGATGTGAACATCTCAATGAAAGGGCCGGATGTAATCTTAGAAGGAAGGAAAACAAGACCAGGGAGAAGCTAGGGATTAAGGAAAGGTTCCAAATCTCAAAATGGTACATGCCAGAAATAGCCACTGGTCAGCTTGGTAGCAAAGCCCCTGTACATTCTAGAATAGATCACTGAAGAGATGGGCGTCAAGTGCTTATTAAAGAAAGAAGCCCCTATCTGGGAGCCAGCATGATTCCTGAGAGCACGAAATGCCATATTAGACCCTGTCTCCTCTGAAGAGTTTACTAAGATGCTTTACAACGTCTCCCATGCTGTGCTTGTAGACAGGAAGAAATGTGGGCCAGGCAACCATCTGGATAGACTCAGAGATGGCAGCAAGGATGCCGAACCAGCCCCTGTGGTCCTGTGCTTGCAACCATTCATTCAAGCCAACAAAACACTCGTTCATTCAGCATGCACCTAGACAGCATAGATTTTGTGCAGGTCATCCTTCTAGGCAAGGGATAGAGAAACATAGCTCAATCTCTGTTTTCCCGGGGTTTATAAGCTCGTGGGGGGAAAGGACAAGTACACGAGTAACCACAATACAAGCCAGAGAAACAAAAATCACAATAAGGGAAGTACCAAGTGTGGGGTGGACGGAGACAAAGGTCCCTTCTGGTTAGAAGATTAAAAAGGCTTTGCATGAGAGATGGAGTTTGAGGTGCAGGTTGAAGAAAGGACACAGGGGATGATGAGGAAAGGCATTGGCCCCAAACAGCATGAGCAGAAGCACAGTCTAGGAAAAAGATTGTGCACAAAGTCCAATTTGCTTGCAGCAGGGAGACGAGAAGGGAGTCAGCACGGCGTGGGGGCATTCCTCTGGCCGGGAGCTCGCCGCGGGGTGTCCTTGGTGGGCAGGCAGTCCTCTGGCTTCGGGAGCCGCAGACTGACATGTGAACTCTGCCATGGCCACCACCTCAGCCGTGAAAGTGAGCAGGTTTGGGAATTTCTGTAAACTCTGGTTACCTCCTCTCTAGAGTGGATGTGCCTCTAGTGCCTACTGCAGAGGGTCACTCTGGGGATTAAATGAGATGCAGTGTAGTGGCTTGGCATGGGTAGGTGCTCCCTGAAGGCAGCCGAATAAAGTCCAGGATGTAGCTGGAAAAGCTCTGCCTTTGCAGTTTTACGTGGCAGTGTGGGATGGCCTTGCTTAGACTAAGCTGCAGAGCAGAAGGTCATGTCTTCTAATGTCTGGTCCCAATCTAGTTCAGCAGGGAGCCCCTGGAGGCTGAGCCCCAGCCAAGGAGCACCTCCCCACCAGGAGAAGAGGAGGGTGGCGCTGGCAGGTTCTGCAGACTTCAGCAACTGACCGGATGTGGGGTCTGAAGAGGCAGCAGGCGAGTGTTCTGTGACCCAGCTTTCCAGCCTAGTGGACCGGCTGAGTGGTGGTCTCCTCCAAACAAGCGAGAGAGGCAGGAGGGTGTGCGGGGAAGACAGAAAGAAAACGGCATGGAATTCTGAAGAGTGCAGGCTCCATGAAAGCCTGGACTCAGCAGTTTGGAAGAAGCAAGGAAATGAGGCTGTGCGGCCATCCTCTCAGATTTGGAATTCTGGGGCAAGGAGTGGGGCATTGAGGGAGGTGTCTTCACCTCTAGAGAAGGAATCCCACAGAGACCACAGGGAATATGCTGCAGGTTTTTAGATGATATTAAGCTGGGTGAGCAGCTAATATGGAGGTGACGAAGTCAGGATTCAAAGCACTTAAAAGGCTAGAATTAAGCCTTTGCCTTCAGCTCAGGTCATGATCCCATACAGGATAGAATTGGAGCTGCAGCTGGAATGGGAAGTTTCAAGAGGAAAGCGCCACCTTCTCTCAGGCTCAAAACTCTGCCAGTCCTAACTTGAATCAGGAATAGAGGTTGTCAGTAGGATAACATGGGTATTTTCCCAGGTGATGCAAATGGATCCTTGATAATTCTATAATAGGTCTGCTGGTCCTTCTTTGTGGCTCTACCCCCTACCAAGGCCACGCCCAACTGTCTGCATTCCCCCTCTGTAACTAGGATGTGTATTCCTGCTTCATTCCTTCCCACCTATTTCTCCTTTCTCTGCAAGTGCACAGCAGGGAGACATATTCCAGTAGTTCTTCCGGGAGAACAGGGTGGGAGAAGAGTGCATTCTGGTGAAGGAACAGAACCAGGGGGCTGATCAGTTGAGTCCAGAGCTTAGAGCCCAGAGAAGGCATTGGGTCAGGGCTGAGCTGCCAGGCAGGCTGGAATTAGCAGGCGGGAAAGTCATAAGACAGATCTACTGCCTGGAATCCAAATGTTAGCTGACAGAACAAAGCAAGGGGTCTGAGGTCCAGGTTCAAATAGGAGAGAGGGCATCAGCTGATCTCCAGGAACTGGGAGCTGAGCAAGGCAGGAAGAGCCTAGAGTCAGGGCACAGAGCCAAGGAAGGGCTCTCGATTCAGCAGAGAATCAGTTCAGTAGGGACATTCACAGGAGTCCTGCAGAGCGGGCTGGAACTCCCAGATAAGACTGGCTCCGTATCTGCTGATGGATTAAATGAGAACATCTGGCTGTAGTAAGATAGAAAACAGCCTTCATTTCCCTCTACCCCTCTTGTCAAAAGTCCACATATTGTGTTCTGGAAAAAATCAGTCTCCCAATAGGATGGCTGGTCTGGTTTTTGCACATGAACTATATTTGGTACATAGAAACCAAAAATATTGATCCAGAGAAATTTAATTAAAGGCAAGACCTGTCCTCTCATATCCCGCAGCCCCCATCTCTTAGCTTTATGCCTGGACTTGGAAGTCATTCTGTCCCTGGCAAGGATTAGGTGGCATTCCCTGGGCTTGCTGAGGACGGTTTAAAGTATCAATTTAGATGGAGAATTACATATTCATTATATTAACTCTAACATATATTAATATGTTGGTTTAAATATAATAACATTAATACAACATATATGATATTTCCTACTTTAACCAGTGTTCCCTTCTAGGGCAAAGACAAAGTCTCTTTATTGTTGTGTTCCCAAGTGCTCAGCACAGAACCCGACACTTGCCCTAAAGTATTAAGTTAATAGCAAATCAGGAAGATTGGTGCTTAAATCTTTCTTTCTCTCATGACATGTTCGCAGAACTCAGATCTCCGACTGGAAATGGCTTTAGTAAAGATTCTACCTTCCTAGGCAGTGCTGGGGTTATTTCTACTACTCTTTTAGCAGAGAATCATCAGCTTCCCCTGGACACTTTTAGCGAGTTCTTTTTTTTTTTTTTTTTTTTTAAGAGAGATCAGGGGAGGGGGAGAATCCCGCAGAGCACAGAGTCCAACATGGGTCTTCTTTTTTTTTCTTTTTTAAGATTTTATTTATTTGACAGAGAGATCACAAGTATACAGAGAGTCAGGCAGAGAGAGAGGAGGAAGCAGGATCCCTGCTGAACAGAGAGCCCAATGCCTCAATCCCAGGACCCTGAGATCATGACCTGAGCTGAAAGCAGAGGCTTTAACCCATTGAGCCACCCAGGCGCCCCCGACACGGGTCTTGATCTCAGCCGAGACCAAGAGACAGATGCTTAACTGACTGAGCCACCTACATGGCCGTCTAGCCAGTTCTTTGTGAGAGAATCTATGTCATTCTGGGGCAGCTCTCAAAGAAGTTTCTTCTTCATAGTGCCCCTACATCTGATTCCATAGTAAAGTTTACCCAATGGTGCTACTTGTCTCTTGCCCACTCCCCCTCTTTGAACATAGTCTTTCTCTTTGTTCTCCAAAATAATTGCCTATGTGTCTTTATCTCAAGACCCTTCATCCTCCAATTCACCATCCTCTAGTGTCAGTGAATGTGGTTTATGTCCACTCCCTTAAAACATGGCACCCAACACCAGCACTATGCAACTTAACTACAGAATATAGGAGACAGGGGTCTCCTGCCCTCCTCATTCTGATATTCTCATGCTATTGATGGTATCTTAGAGGGCATTAACCTTCCCACCTCCTCTGCAAGCAACTTTCTGTCAATGGTCATCAACTCTCAAGCAGGGGTGCTGAGGGACGTCCCTGACCTCTCGTCCCTCACAAGTTACCCCATTGCTAGCTTACCAGTTCTACCTCTAAACATCTTCCTTGCCCGTTCCCACTGCTGCCCCCTTGGTTCTGGTTCTAATGTGAAAGCAGAATCTTTTGAAAACGTGGGCCCTATCAGGTATCCTCTGCTCAAAATGTCTCAATAGCTTTCCAGCTTCTCCAAGACAATGTTGAAACTTCTGCGTAGAGCTTAAAGGTCTCTTGGCAAGCTTCCCTTTCCCAACACCTGCAGGCTGATTTTTCACATCTCCCCGCACAACTTCGAGGGTGGTAAAATGCCGTTCCCTCAGGCCCTTGGTTCCCTCCTGCTCTGAGACCTTTGCTTTCTGTGCCAGACACAGCGTTAAATGCTCTACCCGAAGGGATTCACTTAATTCTCCCCACCGCCCTCTGAAGGAGTTGATATTATTCCCATTCTACAGATGGAGGAGCTCATGGGTCAAGCACTTTGCCCAGAGTCATGCAGTTAATAAGTTGTAGAGCCTCGAGTCCCGTAGCCTGAGATGCCCTCCCCGTCTTTCTCCTTGGCAAACATCCACCCATCTTTCAAGATGGATCCCCGCTCTCGTTCTCCTGGGAAGTCTGCCTACTCCCTGAACTTCATCACCAGAGAGCACTTACCACGCTGAGCTGATTGCTTACTAAGTGATTGTCAGCACACCCATGGAGGATACGCTTCTGTCCTTTTCCTGAGTCCCCAAACCTATGTTCTGTGCCAGGAACCTAATGAATGCATTGATGAGGGCACTCATTAGTGAATAACTGAATTAACTGTCTACAGGGTTCCTTTGTGGCTGTAATACAGCATCACAGTCATTTGCCAAATCTTCAACCTTTGGCAATCAATTTTTCTTGTAATACATACAAAATCTTGGCCAGAGCCTAATTGTGAAACCAGCTGGCTCCCGAAAGGCAGCTTCATTATCCTGAGTTCATTTAAGAGCAATAGCGCTTTCTGAATGCTCTGGAATGACCTAAAAAATGCAGAGCAGCAGGAAGTTCTGAAATTACTAGCTCCAGCAGACTGTTTGCCCCTGAAGAGTCCTTGGAGTGTGTCTCCCTGAGGAGGAAAGGTCGTCGAAGGCATGGAAACTGCACGGAGGACACTCGAGAGAGCTGATTTGTCCCATGTATGATCAGTCGGGCGCAGACCGAGGAGCAGTGAACCCTGTGAAAAACAAACCTGACCCCTTTCCACACAAAATATTTACAGGAGAAAACAAGTCCTGAAGATCAGATGAGCTCGCGAAGCCCTAAGGAGAAGCGGACTTGCCTTGGGCCCTCCCCATGCAAACACCAAAGGACTGAGCATCCACATCACATTAACCCTGAATTAACCCTGCGTTCCTATTTTTGACATTCACTGTGATGGGGAGAGGGAGACTAACCTTTCAAACAAGTCACTTTTCAAATGCAAATCAACATATCCAACGCCCCCTCCCCCACCCACTACCTTCTTTGTCAAGCTTTGCACAGAGGAGGCCTCCTCCTGGGCCCCAAACAACCCAGGGTCAGACACAAGCAATTTAGGAGGGCCCCTACACCCCAGAGCCCGCTCAGATTATTCAGGCTTAGCCAGTCCTGAACCTGCTGAGCCTGATTATTCTGCCTAGGAAAAACCGCAGTGACGGCATTGATCATGCTTTCCTCTCACTCTTGCCTCCCGCACTGTCTCTGGGGGCTCCCCCAGCGGCTGAGTGGGGAGCCAAGCCTCCTGCTTCTAGGGATCTGTGAGTATAAAAACTTCTTCCTTCATGATAGCATTTTGGGGATGTGTGTGTCTTACCATCTCTGACTAACACATATTCCATCATTCTATTTTTAAAAAATGTTTTTTTTTTTTAAAAGATTTTATTTATTTGGCAGAGAGAAACACAGCCAGAGGGGGAACACAAGCAGGGGGAGTGAGAGAGGGAGAAGCAGGCTTCCCGCCGAGCAGGGAGCCGGATGTGGGACTCGATCCTGGGTCTCCGGGATCATGACCTGAGCCGAAGGCAGTCGCTTAACCAACTGAGCCACCCAGGTGCCCCTATTTTTAAAATTTTTTAAATAATTTATAATTTATTTGACAGAGAGGAGAGAGAGAGCACACAAGCAGAGGGAGTGGGAGGAGAAGCAGACTTCCATGCCAAGCAGAGGTTCGAACCCAGGTCATGACCCAAGCTGAAGGCAGATGCCTAACCGATTGAGTCACCCAGGAGCCCCCAAGTACATTCAAATTTTTTTAAAGATTTTTATTTATTTATTTGACAGAGAAAGAGATCTCAAGTAGGCAGAGAAAGAGGAGGAAACAGGATCCCTGCTGAGCAGAGAGCCTGACATGGACCTCCATCCCAGGACCTCGAGATCATGACCTGAGCTGAAGGCAGAGGCTTTAACCCACTGAGCCCACCCCTGAGTACGTTTTAAAACATTCTAGTCAGCACCTGAGTGGCTCAGTGGGTTAAGTGTCTGCCTTCAGCTCAGGACGCGATCTCAGCAGGGAGTCTGCTTCTCCCTCTCCCTCTGCTGCTTCTCCCTGCTCTCTCTCTCTCTCTCTCTCTCTCTCCCTCAAATAAACAAATAAATAAACCTTAAATAAATAAATAAACAAATAAATAAATAAAATACATAGTCTATTTCATGTACTAGGACTATTTTCCTTGATCATTCCACAAACTTTTGAAGTATTAACTAGATATCCTCCATCCTACCCTCCTCATCCTATGAATAAGAAAGGGCAACACAATTTAAGTGGCTTACACAAGGTCATACAAGAATTCATGGCAATATCCTGGTTAACTGTAAGGTCATTCCCCAAACAGCATGGCATAGGGGAAATAACAACCCTGGAATCATTATATCATTTCCTGTCCTGTTTCTTGTCAACTCTTTCTGCCAGAAATGGCAATGATGACCTATTTTCACCAAGCAATAGAAGCTGAAGTCAGAACTAATGCTATAGAGTTAGATCTCATCCCTAAATGTAGTTATAAAATCTGAACTAAAGAGGGAAGAAGATACTCTATTAAAAAAAAAAAAAACTACAGGTGGCTCAGTGGTTGGCCATCTGCCTTTGGCTCAGGTCATGATCCTTAGGTCCAAGGATCAAGCCCCGCATTGGGCTCTCTGCTTGGTGGGAAACCTGCTTCTCCCTCTCTCACCCCCCCTACTTGTGTTCCCTCTCTAGCTGTGTTTCTCTCTGTCAAATAAGTAAAATCTTTTAAAAAAAAAATGACAGAAGACCAAGAAAAAAGTCCTATAAAAAAGTCATGCATACATTTGGGTATATGATAAACTGATTTGTTTTCAATAAAACCTGTATAAATGCTTTATAAAGAAAATTAGTGGCAGAGCTGGGACCCAAACACAAGTTTGGGAGCTAGTACAAAATGCTAAACATTTCCCCCCCAAATCTGTTGATGACCATATAAAGTTATAAATACGTTTCCCTGTGAGCCTCAGTTACTTTGTCCATATAATGGGGGCTATAAAAAAATAATGGGAGCTATAGAATACCATCTTTTGAATAAAAGCAATTATGTGAAACACTTTGTAAAATGTGAATGTGATTCAAATCAGTACATTAAACTGTCACAAAGTTTTTCCCAGTCCTTAGGGTTAGCAATATTTGAGTAACTCTTTATCCTTTTTGGGCTGGCTAACCTTGACTTGAAGGATGTCTACCTCTCTGAGGAGAACAGAAAGTGAACTTTTTCCCCCATTTCCAGCAGGTGCAACACATGACTGTTTTAACAAACAGATCCCCACATGTGTGAACCTGACTTCTGAGTGCAGCATGGTCTCACCTTATGAGGTCTCACAAATCCCAAGCATAAACAGTGTGCGTCTGATGAGCACAGTATTCTTTGCATTATAAATATGACCTGTGATTCAGAGGCTCCCATTTATTAGGCTTCAGATCCCAGCATCCCGCCTGGAATCCAGCATCCCGCCAGGAAGGAAATTGATGGAACACCCCCCTACAATCAAGATGTGAGCTCTCTCAGCGCTGAAGGACATACAGTGATGAGTGTTACCCTCTGCTGAGCATCTCAGCCTGGCGTTGTATAAGGCATTTGCCTCTGCTGTCTTGATTAATCACCATCTAGCAGGTAAGAAAATCGAAGCCCAGGGAAATTAAGACCCTTAGTAAATTGTGAGTCCATTGGACCCAAAGTCCGAGCTCTAAGCGGGACGAATTTCTCAAAAGAAAAAAAAGGTTTTTTTAAGATTTTATTTATTTGACAGAGAGAGACAGGGAGAGAGGGAACACAAGCGGGGGGTGGGGTGGGAGAGGGAGAAGCAGGCTCCTGGAACGTGGAGCAGAGAGCCCAATGTGGGGCTCCATCCCAGGACTCTGGGATCATGACCTGATCCAAAGGCAGATGCTTAACAAATGAGCCACCCAGGCGCCCTCAAAATTTTAATCTGCATAGCAGACACCTGGAGACGTTGTTAAAATGCAGGTTTTGGTTCAGTAGGTCTGTGGCAGAGGGAGATTCTCCGCTTCTAGCAAGCTCTCAGGTGGTACAGATGCAGCTAGTCTGAGGACCATCCTTTAAGAAGAAAGGCTCTAAATCAGTATGTCTTGGGATGCCTGGGTGGCTCAGTCAGTTAAGCTTGTGCCTTTGGCTCAGGTCACAGTCCTGTTGTCCTAGAATCCAGCCCAGTGTCATGCTCCCTGCTCATCGAAGGAGCCCCTTCTCTTTCTGCCTCTGCCCCTCCCCCTGCTTGTGCACGTGCACACTCTCTTTCTCTCTCTCTCTTTCTGTGTCAAATAAATAAAATCTTTAGGGGTGCCTGGGTGGCTCAGTCATTAAGCATCTGGCATCAGCTTAGGTCATGATCCGAGTCCCAGGACTGAGCCTTGCATCGGGCTCCCTGCTCTGTGGGGGGCCTACTTCTCGCTTTCCCCCTCTTCCTCCTTGTGTTCCCTCTATCACTCTCTACTGCTGTGTGTCAAATAAATAAATAAAATCTTTTTAAAAATAATAAATAAATAAATAAAGTCTTTTTAGAAAAGTTTAAAAAAATCAGTATGTGTCTTGAAAAATGCCTCTTGCACATCATCATAAGACACACACACGGCTCTTCTCCTTTTAAGCACTTCCCTAGGGTCTTCTCCCTTTGCCAGAGCTTGGTGACACGGTAGGGGATTCCCTCTGCATCTATTAAATGTTACAATTTAACTCCATGAACAATGGCTTCCATTTGTTCTATCCATAAATCTTCCCTGAGTGCCTGCTAGAAGCCAGCTGCAGTGGTGGGCACTGAGGATACCAGGATCAGATAAGGTCCTGCCCCCAGGGATGCTATGAATGGAGACCAACCATCCTGAAATCTCAGTCTCTGTCTCTGCGACTTCCATGAAGGAATAGCCTGCAGCCTTGGGCCATAGAATTCTAGTCCAATCCCCGCTGCTTTGTCTCTAGCACCATCCTCACAGTGTGGACACCCTTCAGCAATACGCATAGCATTGCTCTTGGTGTAGAGATAAGGCTCCTTGTGTCCGGATTCTACTGTGAAAATATAATTCACCTCTCTTGCGTCATTATGCATATGAAATTATGTCACTTTTCTGTTGGGGCAAAACATGTCAAACATTACTTGGCCTTACTTTGGGGGTAAAAACTGCCAAAGACAAAACTTGAGTTTTTCTATATGATTTTAAATAACTTTATATGCACTTGGAACATGGCAAGAAAATAAATCTGAAATTAAAAGTAACTTTAGCTTTATTTTATTTTTTGTTTTTTAAAAGGTGTTATTTATTTATTCATTTGCCAGAGAGGGAGAGAGAGCACAAGCAAGGGGAGTGGCAGAGGAAGAGGGAGAAGGAGGCTCTCCGCTATACAGGGAGCCTGATGCGGGGTTGATCCCAGGACCTTGGGTCTATGACCTGAGCCGAAGGCAGATGCCTACCTGATTGAGCCACCCGGATACCCTCTTTACCCCCATTCTTATGGCACAGCTGTTAAGGGGATGGACGGAGAGAGGTGGAGGAGACAGGGAGGAGGGGAGAAGAAAGTTCACTCTCCTACAGGCAGCCACCATCATTTGATTGCCAGCTTCTAGAATAGTGTTTGGTTTCATTCCACTGAAATCCTGGCACCTCTACTTGGTCATTACTCATTGAGTCATTTGAAGTCCTTTGAACTTGTCTCCACCAAGATGCAGATAAGATTCTAAACAGAAACACAGGAAGCCAGTTAAGATAATAGATACTGAAAGAAAAAGAAGGGCTAATCTTAGGAGCAATTTTTTAGAGGAGCCTTTTATAGCTGTAATTCTTCCGTGAACCACAAGGTTCTGAAGCTTTGTGAAGTCCTGGAATTGAACTTCAGGTTGAAAGGACCCTTGGAGTCCAGCTCTCTTAATTTAGGGAGAAAGGAATTTATGAGTGAGACACAGGGAGATTCATTTGCTAAGTCAAGATCTTGTCGCTAGTTAATAAAAGAGTCAGAGTTTGGGACATCTAGGTGGCTCAGTCGGTTAAGCGTCTGCCTTTAGCTCAAGTCATGATCCTACAGTCTTGGGATCAAGCCTTATGTTAGGCTCCCTGCTCAGTGGGGAGCCTGCTTCTCCCTCTGCTGTTCCCCTGGCTTGTGCTCTCTCTGCCAAATAAATAAAATCTTAAAAAAAAAAAAAAAAAGAGTCAGAGTTTGAAGTTTGGTCTGTTGAATCGCAATTCAGTGATCTTCCTTTTAGCTGCCAGAGTCCGCGTCCTAAAGCACTCCCATCACACCACTCTGGCCTTCCTCTATGAGGACAATTTTGCCCTCAACAGGGAACATCTGTCTCATTCATTATTTTGTTGTTCAGCCATGCTGCAAATATCCAGAGCCCTCCGTGTGACAGGAGCACAAGGAGAACCTCACGGTCCAGGTTCCTATCTTCGAGATGACCACAGTGCCACTCTTTGTAGTAACACTTTCTGGACCCAGCCTTCCCTGTCAGAAATGACTGCTTCCTTCCCTAGGAGAGATGCTTAGCTTTCACAGTTGAAATGTCGCTATTAACGGTGACATAAGAGACAAAACACGACAGAGCTAGAGATGTAGCCTATGGTGGATACTGTAGCTCAGGACAGTGAAGGGCTTTTGAAATGGAGTCAAGCAGCTGGTGGGCCATGATGGGGATGGAATTACAATCCATTCGCATTTTGGGGTGTTTTCCTCAAATTCATTCCACAGAACTATCATCAAAGAGGGCCTGTATTTTTCACCCTAACTGTAAATGCTTGTTAGAGACAGTTGGGATTACAGCCAATCTTTCAAGGCTCTCATCGCTATTAACTCACATGAGTCCCTAAAACGCCACAGCTGTCCTGAGACTTCCGAGAGGAGTCACAACAAGAAAGTGTGACCCAGACAGTGAGGTTATGTAACCAGCAAGGCAAAGAACAAACAAGCACAACCCTGAAAGCTCAGAAAGATTTTTGGTTTTTCTTTCTGCAAGGAGACTTAATCTGACCTAAGTCTAAGAAGATTTGTCTTAACTTGACATTGTAGGTTAACATAGTTCACTGTTTTACAGTGCAATATACCCATTTTCATTCCTCACTGGCTTCTGAGTTCTGTTCTCAATCTGGAATTAGGGTGATGTCTGAGAGCCTACTGGTGATGTCAGAGAGCCTGCTGGTGATGTCGGAGAGCCGGCTGGCATGGGGGCTTTCCCAACACCCCCATTGCTCTATGGAGGCTTTCCCAACACCCCCATTGCTCTATTTTCCAAGAGTAAAGGAAAAGCAGCCAGAATCCTCAACAAGGATTCCATGTGAACAAGGAAATCCCAGCGGGAGCCCCCATTTCCTTTGGAAACATGAATCAGTGTTCCTGATGTCGCAAATAGATTTCTGTAGCAACTTGTTTATTTTATAAAGATTTTGATTCAGGATGAAGAATAGGGAGAGATTATGTTAATTTTACATGTTCTAATCAAAGCATTGTCAGTGGACCATATTTTCAAATTATGTGTGTAGGGTACTCAGCAGATAGAGAACACGTTAACTTTAATATAAAAAAAAAAAACCAGAATCAGGAGGATAGATAAAATCTTAAGGGGGGAAGATTCTTTGGGCCCCATGAACTATATAGTAATTAGAACATCTTACTCTCTGTTTTCTAAGATGCATTTGGGGAAGTAGTTATTGGATTCATACAGAAATCAACCATGGTTCTTTAGCCACTTTGGAGCTAAGGTTGAACATTAACTTTTAAATTAACTGGGTTTCATTAAGGAATATAGAATAAAGGGTAATAAGACAAAATATTGTTTTAAAAGGATGAACCCAGGGGCGCCTGGGTGGCTCAGTCGGTTAAGCATCTGCCTTCAGGTCAGGTCATGATCCCAGGTCCTGGAATCAAGTCCTGTGTGGGGCTCTCTGCCTGGCAGGACAGTCAGCTTTCCCTCTCCCCTTTGCCCCTGCTCATGTTTTCTCTCTTGCTCATTTTCTCAAATAAATACAATATTTTTTAAAAAATTAAAAATTTAGAATATTAAAAAAAAAAGAAAAGAGATGAACCCAGTAGGGGTGGCTGGCTGGCCCAGTCAGTACAGCATGTGACTTTGATCTCAGGGTTGTGGGTTCAAGTCCCACATTGGGTATGGAGATTACTTAAAAATAAAAAAAAATTTTTTTTAAAGATTTTAAAGATCTAGCCACCCAGGCGCCCCTAAAAATAAAAATCTTAAAAAAATTTTTCTCCTTAGAAAAAAAAAGATGAACCCAGTAAAGAACAAAGAACTATACTTACCCACGTGACTTATTTTCTACTTACTACCCCAGCTGGCAGTGGGCCACAGGGGGCCATAGAGAAAGAAGAACTACAGAGACGTGCAGAACGACGCCAGCGGTCCCCATAACCCTCCTCTACTTCTACAGTTTCCTCTTGTACAAATAGTGAAACCTTCCAGGGGAGAAGAAGCAATTCTGAAATAGCCCAAAGTAAGTTTACGAGTTGGGCACTTAAATGAAAGTTCGCTATTTGAGCACCTAAGTGGACTATCCAAACCTGAACATTTCCGTTGATTATCATTAGAATTCTCCTGGCTTTGGGGCGCCTGGGTGGCTCATTTGGTTAAGCGACTGCCTTCAGCTCAGGTCAGGATCCCAGAGTCCCAGGATCAAGCCCCACATCAGGCTCCCTGCTCGGCGGGAAGCCTGCTTCTCCCTTTCTCACTCCCCCTGCTTGTGTTCCCTCTCTAGCTGTGTTTCTCTCTGTCAAATAAATAAATAAAATCTTTAAAAAAAAAAGAATTAACTAAGTATTCTCTCTTCATCTTTGGCACGAATTGTGCAGTAATGACGTGAACACTTGACACAAAATCCCATAAAATATTATGCTTTAGTAACTTCCTAGTTAAAATTTTCTTTCGTTTTCTTCACTGGGGCCAAGGTACAGTTTTGCCATTTGGTTGCAAAAAGACTGTATTTTATAAAATACCAACAGGCAATTTTTACATAGTAAACCCACAACTTACAGCATATTTGTAAATGCATCAAATAGGCAGAAAGCAGAGACAGATAGTGATTCTTATAATGACATGAAAGCAAATAGTTGTTTCCCTGGAGGTGTCCTAGGTATGAAAACGCCTTTAAAGAAAAACATTCCCTCTCTAAGATACATATACTTGTAATAGAGTTTCTAACATGCATAATGATGAAAGCTAGCTTACACATATAAATAAAACCAAGTTAACAAAAAGGCAAAAAAGTTCATGGGCATTTTCTTTCACTAAGCTACTTTTAAAATTCTTCTTGCTCTGCTAGGTTATCATTAAATATGATTTAAAAAAAGAGAAACCCTTCTGTAAATAGATTTCTTTCCTCAGCACTGTCCTTCTTGTCATACGCTTCTATCCCCCTAACATATACATGGATTTACGCATATGCCTCAGCGCATGTGTGTATGTACTTCATGTTTAGAGAGCCTGAAGAAATACAGGAATATGGGATAACATGATTGACACGTGTGTGTCTACATGTGTATATATTATAAGTATACACACCTGTCTATAAAAGATTCCTCCATGAAATGGAAACTAGCTTTTAAAACAGTCACTTATGGGTGCCTGGGTGGCTCTGTTGGTTAAGCAGCCAACTCTTGATTTTGTCTCAGGTCATGATCTTCGGTAGTAAGATCGAGCCCCGTCTCAGCCTCCAGGATCTGCACTCAGTGTGGAATCTGCTTGAGACTCTCTCTCTCTCTTCCTCTGTTCCTCCCCCACCTGCACTCAATCTTTCTCTCTCTAAAATAAATAAATCTTTATAAATAAATAAATAAATAAATAAATAAATAATAAATAAATATCTAAAACAGCCACTTCTGCCCTGACCCTTGGAGTCTATCATTTGCAATCGGTATCTGCAAAGAAGCCATGAAATTCTCCCCTTTCCTCTGCAAAGTGAAATACGCGATCATGTTCCTTCAGCCCACATTCACACACGTCATCCCTCCTAGGCCCTTCCTGGCCCTTTAATGAAACACTCAGTCTTCACAGAGTTAACGGCCCGACTGTACGCAGCTGCTTCGGTACCGCGAGGGGAAATGTGACATTTTACTTGCACCCCAAACAAAGCCATTATATTTACCTTCTACTTTGAAGATAGTAAAGTGCGGTCGGCAATGGAAAGAACCCAACGCGTTACCTGCGCAGTTCATCCACAGACCCTGGTAAACCCAAGTGGCGGTTATCACCGAGGATGCTCGGGTGGTCACTTTCCACTCATTGGAGGCGGTGGCCGCGACGAGAGCTCCAAACCCTCCGACGCCGAACACCAGAGCTGAGATCTGCGCCCGGGACATGTCGCTCGGCCTTCTCCAGTGACAGAATGCTTTGGTGGGCTACGCATGCAGCAGGCGACTGGCGCTCGGACGGGTGTCACGGCCAGTTAACGCGCATAGGGGGCTGCACTTCATGCTCAGATGGCCTGCAGATCTGCGGAGCTCAGGATGAAGTTGGACTTACCGATGGCATTTTAAAGATAGTCTAAGATGATCTCTCTAATTTCCTACACGGAGATTTACTAAAATTTTGTAGATGGATTTTAAAGGTTTTGACTTCGCAGATTTTTTCTCTGGCACCATAGTTAATGCTTAATTTTCTGTTAGTCTGAAGCTTAACGAACCATCATGCAACAGGCAGATATTACAAAGTACAAATTATACAGTAACAGTGAAGGCTTATTTGACCAATTGCTTTAGTCTCTCATGCTTCAGAATCTTCATATAAATGGAATCACAATGCAGGCACTCTGTAACCTTGTTTTTCACACATTATGTCCGTGAGATTTCGCCTGTGTTCAAGAATGTAGTTGTCGTTCATTAAATATTACAGCTGAAATATAGTACTTCGTTAAATGGATACACTACAATTTATCCATTTTCCTGGAGATGAACATTTGTGTTGCTTCTCCCACTTGCCTCCCCTCAATAGTGGTTGCAGCAGCTATAAAGGGTCTCATGCATTTCTCTTTCTGCACCTGCACCAGGGCTTCTCCAGGGTAATCTTAGAAACAGACCAGCTGGGAAGTTGGAAATAAGAGGGAACGACTCCTCCAACTTTATAGACTGTACTGAATTGCCATACTGAGAAGTTATGGCAGGTTACCATCCCATTACCAGTGGGTGAGTCCCCATCGCCTCACTTCATAACGTGGTATTGGGGTGTTCTTAGAATTGCTGGGGGTTTTTTGGGGAGGATTGGCCACTCTGATGAGTGTAAAAATATCGCAATATGAAGACTTTTTTATTTGCTGATTAATAATGAAGCTGAGCATATTGTCACGTATTTCTTGATGCGCTGCGTTTTTGTCTACAAAGACATAGGTAGCTTTTGCTCATGAATCCACTGAGTGGCTTGACTTTTTGTAACTTTTTAAAAGATTTTATTTATTTACTTGACAGAGAGAGAACACAAAGCACGGGAACAGCAGGCAGAGGGAGAGGGAGAAGCAGATTCCCTGCTGAACAAGGAGCCAGATATAGGGCTCCATCCTAGGACCTCAGGATCTGACCTGAGTGGAAGCTAGATGCTTAACCGACTAAGCCACCCAGGTGCCTCTATAATTTATTTTTAGTTCTATATATATCCTGGACAGTAATCTTTAAAAAAAAAAAAAAAGATTTTCTCTATTAGACCGAAGCAAGAGCACGGGCAGAGGGGAGTGGGGGATGGGCAGCAAGAGAGGGAGAAGCAGACTCCGAGCTCAGTGGGAGCGATCCCAGGACCCTGACATCATGACCTGGGCCAAAGTCAGACACTTAACCTGCTGAGCCACCCTGCTGTCCCTGGTTGGTAACTTTTTATTGACTATTCATGTTGTAAATATCTTTCCTCAGTTTGTGGTTTGTCTTTATTTGGCTCCTCAACAAAGACTCTGAATTTTAATGTAGTCAAATTTATCAGCTTTTACTAAGTGATTTGTAAGGTCTTGATTCAGAAATCTGACTCAGAGATAGTAAATTCATTACCCTCTATTTCAAAGAGGGTAGCTTTTACATTTAAGTTCTTAAATCATCCAACACTGATCTTTCTGTACTATGATCTAGGACCTATTTCATTTTTTAATATGGGAACCCAGTTTCTCTGTCCCTACTAAATAGGCCCATGTTTCCCTACTGATTTGTAGTCGTATCAGTGATCAATATTTGCGTGGTCCATTTATGGATTCTCTAATCTCTTGCATCTCTTGTCTGTTCCTGCACCTATACAATACTCTTAATTACTCTATATCTATAAATGTTTCTTGAGCTCTTGATGTTCCTTACTTTGCTCTTCTTTTTCAAGAGTGAGACTTTTTTTTTCTTAGCTCTTTGCTGTTCCTTTCATATTTTAGAATAAGCTTTATCGAGTTATAAATACACGCATGCTTACTGGGATGTTTGTTGGAGGAAAGTAAATAACTTTATAAAGTTGGGTCTTCCTTCCAATGAGTATCATACGTTTCTTCATTTAACCCATTTTTAATATGTTTCATTTAAATTATATACTTTAAGTCTTGTTACATTTTTTCCTAGATTTATTCATTTATTTATTTTTAAAATTTTATTTTTAGGTAATCTTTATGCCCACCGTGGGGCTCAAACCTACGACCCTGAGATCAAGAGCTGCGCGCTCCACCAACTGAGCCAGCCAGGTACCCCATGCTAGATTTTTATTCTTAAACTTAGGACTCATTCTAACACCTATTTTATCTAACATGCCATATTTATGATTTTATTCTTATATATACAGTTGACCCTTGAACAACACAATAACTAGGAGTGCCAACCTCCATGTAGTCAAAAATCCATATAAAACTTTTGACTCCCCCAAAACGTAAATAATAGTCTGCTGTTGACCAGAAGCCTTACTGATAACAATGTTAATACATATTTTATTTTATTTTTTTTAAAGATTTTATTTATTTGACAGAGAGAAACACAGCCAGAGAGGGAACACAAGCAGGGGGAGTGAGAGAGGGAGAAGCAGGCTTGCCGCCGAGCAGGGAGCCCGATGTGGGGACTCGATCCCGGGTCTCCGGGATCATGACCTGAGCCGAAGGCAGTCGCTCAACCAACTGAGCCACCCAGACGCCCCATTAATACATATTTTATATGCTATTGTGCAATATATTGTATTCTTACAATAAGGTAAACTAGAGAAAAGAAAGTTATTAGCAAAATCATGAGGAAGAGAAAATACACTTATAATACTGCATTGTATTTATTTAAAAAATCCACATGTGAGTGCACCTGCTCAGTTCAAACCCTTGGTGTTCAATGGTCATATTGTTTTTCTTCTTCTTTGCATTTTTTTGAGTTTTTCCACATTTCAATTTTTCCACTCTATTAAATTGGAAGTTACACATTATTTGTACTGTTTAATAGTTACTCTAGAAATTTTAGTGCATACATAATAAATAAAATCAATCATTGTCTTTATTTTCCTGAATAATATAAGGACCTTAAGATGATTTAACATTAATAAGTCCTCTTCTGGCTTATGTTATTACTTTATTTATATGTTGTTTGATCTTTAGTCCCATAAGTTAGAGTTTTATCTCCATAGATAGCCCCACACTTATTATTATTACTGTCTACTGTCATTTTTCTTTTTTCGCTTGCTATTCCATTTTATTTCTCAAAACTTCTTTGTGAGTTTACTGTTTTTCTTCTTCCTAAGGTCATCCTTGGGAGGTTTCTTTAGTGAGGGGTTATTGGTAGTTGCCTTAGTTTTGTTGATCAGATAATATAGTTTTTCTGTGCTTGATTTTGACTGATAATTTTTCTGGGTATATGGTCATAAGTTGACAAGTATTTTGACTTGGAACTGTGAAGATACAATGCCATTTTCATCTGGTGTCCATTTTTGCTGTAGAGAAACCAAGAATTGGATTTGTCATTTCTTTATAGATTAATCCATGTTTTTTCTTTGGCTGATTTTTTTTTAATATTTTATTTTTTGACAGAGAGAAACACAGCCAGAGAGGGAACACAAGCAAGGGGAGTGAGAGAGGGAGAAGAAGGCTTCTGGCCGAGCAGGGAGCCTGATGTGGGACTCGATCCAGGGTCTCCGGGATCATGACCTGAGCCGAAGGCAATCGCTTAACCAACTGAGCCACCCAGGCGCCCCTCTTTGGCTGATTTTAAGATTCTTTTTGGTTTTGGCAGTTTCACTTTGACTGTCTAAGTATGAATTTTTTGGTAATCTCTTGTGGGATTTACTGAACTTCTTAAATCTAATGCTTCATATCTTTCATCAGTTCTGGAAAAGTCTTGGTCCTTTCCTTCTGCCAATATTATTTCTGTCCTATTATTTCTTTATCTCCTTCTGTAACTCTGATAAGATTTTTTGTTTCTTTGTCCTATTTCTTAATTTCTCTTTAATATTTTTGATGACTTTATCTCTCCATGGTGCATGTAATTTGTTGTTAATCCATTCAGAGGTTCTAATTTCTAATACCATCTTTAAAAAAAATCCAGAGTGTCTATGTTATCCTTTTTTTGGTATCTTCCTGGTTTCTTTTTCTAATTTCTTGGTTTCAAATGTCCTATTTTGTTTGTTAAATATTAAAGATACTTAATTTATATTCTATATCTCGTTATTCTCATAGCTATAGTTTTTGCAGGTTGGTCTTTTTTTTTTTTTCTCTGACCCTCTCACTCATGGTGGCTTGTTAAAAACATGTGCCTTGGGGCGCCTGGGTGGCTCAGTTGGTTGGGCAACTGCCTTCGGCTCAGGTCATGATCCCGGAGACCCGGGATCGAGTCCCCACATCAGGCTCCCTCCTCGGCGGGAAGCCTGCTTCTCCCTCTCTCACTCCCCCTGCTGGTGTTCCCTCTCTGGCTGTGTTTCTCTCTGTCAAATAAATAAAATCTTTAAAACAACAACAACAACAACAAACATGTGCCTTCTGATTTGTGGTGGTAAGCTTATGTTCCTGGCAACTTTTTCATGGAGTTATTTTGAGGCTTCAGTTGTCTATTTGTCCCCCTGACAGAATTTATATTTGCTTCTGCCTGTTGTTTAGGTGAGCTATCAACCCAGGACTACTTTTTTAAAGATTTTATTTATTTATTTGAGAGATGAGAGAGAGAGAAAGAGAATGAGTGGAGGGGAGGGGCAGAGGGAGAGAAAGAAGCAGGCTCTCCACTGAGCAGGGATTCTGACTTGGGAGCTCCATCCCAGGACTCCAGGATCATGACCTGAGCCGAAGGCAGATGCTTAATCGACTGAGCCACTCAGGCACCCCAACCCAGGACTATTTTATTTATTATTCTTTCTTTCTTTTCTTTTTTAAAGATTTTTATTTATTTATTTGACAGAGAGATCACAAGTAGGCAGAGAGAGGAGGAAGCAGGCTCCCCGCTGAGCAGAGAGCCTGATGCGGGCCTCAATCCCAGGACCCTGAAACCATGACCTGAGCCAAAGGCAGAGGCTTTAATCCACTGAGCCACCCAGGCGCCCTATTTATTATTATTTCTTAAAGATTTCTTTTCTTTTCTTTTTTTCTTAAAGATTTTATTTATTTGACAGGGAGAAACATAGCCAGAGAGGGAACACCAGCAGGGGGAGTGAGAGAGGGAGAAGCAGGCTTCCCGCCGAGCAGGGAGTCCGATGTGGGGACTCCATCCCGGGTCTCTGGGATCATGACCTGAGCCGAAGGCAGTCGCTGAACCAACTGAGCCACCGAGGCGCCCCAAGATTTTATTTCTTTATCTGGCAAAGAGAGGGCAAGGGAGAGCACAAACAGGGGGAGTAGCAGGCAAAGGGACAGGGAGAAGCAGACTGGATCCCAGGACCCGAAGACCATGACCTGAGCCAAAGGCAGATGCTTAACCGCCTGAGTGACTGGGTGCCCCAGTACTACTTTTTTTTTTTTTTTTTTAAGATTTTATTTATTTATTTGACAGAGAGAGAGATCACAAGTAGGCAGAGAGGCAGGCAGAGAGAGAGGAAGGAAGCAGGCTCCCTGCCAAGCAGAGAGCCTGATGCGGGCCTCGATTGCAGGACTCTGAGATCATGACCTGAGCCGAAGGCAGAGGCCTTAACCCACTGAGCCACCCAGGCGCCCGCCCCAGTATTACTTTAAATTATCATCTTTTACTAGCCATTCAGTAAGTATGAATTCTAGTCCTATACTCAAGTGACTGTCAGCTTTCTTCTCAGGTAACTTCTATTTGTCCTTATTCTCAGATCCAAGCTTGAGACAGGACATTCCCTAACCGTGACCCAAGAGGGCAGTGATGGAGATGATGATGGGGGCAGTGATGCAATGCTTTTTAATTTTCCCCCTATAGTTATTACTTTGGGGTGGGAACGACTTTATTCAGAGTTCTCTCATCCTGACTACAGTGCCGCACAGCACTAGGATCCCCAGTTACGGCCACCTGGGAATTAAAATCTCAGTGACCAGGGAGCCTTCGGGATAGCCATTGGCCTCAAAACTGGCTGGCCTTCCTGTAATTGTGTTTCTCTCCATTTTTTGGCCTCTAAGGATTTCCTTTGCTTTCTTAGGAGCTCAGGTATGCATTTAAAAATATTTTTTTT